>JAVQJS010087630.1:0-10174 GCA_036024795.1 Galaxias rostratus | reverse complement strand
AGACCCCAGAGATGGTAGGGTGAAAATATTTCCAAATCAGTTCAATAACAGGAGCTATTCCATGCGCATTGATGAGCTTCAGGACTCAGATCTGGGATTCTACAGTTGTGAGAGTTTGAAGGATGGCTGTTACCACGTGGTGGTCATGGAAGAAAAGCGTAAGAAAACGTTTGTTGTTTTTAAAATGTCGTTGTTTTTTGTCAGCACAATATAACCTTGTGCCTTCTCTACAATCACCTGGGCACATAATGTTGTTGCAGAGGATGAGGGCCATTTCTTGGACAACTAAAGTGACAAAGTGTCTCAATCTTCTTGTCTAGGTGTTTGGGGCCTTTCTGAAGATAAGAAGATTTTGCTTTGCGTTATTTGCGTTGTGGTGGGGATAACCTTACTTCTTGGCCTTATGAAATTTATTTTTTAAACGTTCCAAATATAAACCTTTCATGTCAAGTTTTATCTAGGTGATGTAGCATTGTATCGTGCAGAAACAATACATACACATAGGGTTTTTCAGCATGTTGAATAAAGATTTTCTCCAAAGACACATGGAGAAGAAAAACATTAGCAGAAACTTCACTGTGCTGTTTTGGCCCACTCACAGTACACTCAAGCCAAATTCGAAGGCAAAGTGTGGTTCTTCATATGGTAAGTGATTTTGAAAATAATATAATAGTTTAGTAAAAGTACACAAAATAATTATTTGGGAGTCTTCAACAGGCCCATCATATGTAAAACAAATTCTAATAAATACCTTTGATTAAATAATCTTTTTTAAATTTGACTGTCCAAATATCAGTTGCAAATAGACTTAAGACAAGTACAAATAACTGATAGTACAACTGAATTAAATTTAATTAATTAAATGCACATTACATCAACTCTAGGAATTACTATCAAACAGGAGGATAAAAGTGAGTTTGCATTTCCTGCAGGGCAGCATATAACTGAAGCCACCATTTCCTGTCTAGATGTGTGGAGCCTGGTGTACGTTGCTGCTGTGGCTGACCTCATCTTGTTTCACAGCACAGGTAGTCACTGCTGTGAAAAATTAGCATTGTGGGTCAACTTGTTTAACATAGTTTATATTTTTTATTGAAAATACTTTTTGGTTGGTTGGAGGGTTGGTATGGATTCATTCTATAGGCAGATAAAATGATTAGATGGTGGGCGTATGGACATGGGATGTTTACTGTTCCAGGGCTTGGCTATGAAGGTGAACATGAATATGAAAAGTCTGATCTCAAACACGGTATTTCAGTCTCAATTAAGATCAACAAAAGACCCATGCGGAAGTCTTACAAGTGTTCATAAAATAACATTCTAAAATGTTTCCCACTGTCAAATTCCCTTATACTGTACAGTCATTTTGGGTAACTGAATATACTATCTGGCCAAATTGTTAACAACATTTTACGTAATTAGGAAGTCGACGCATGGAAAAGGTATGGGAAAAAAATTGGGAGGTCGTTGTCCTCATCGAATGCGCAGATGATGCAGTGAAGCATAGAGGTGGTTTCCAGGACACTCTGTGTTGCCGAGGTCTCTGTGTCCGAGGACGATAAACCCTACGTCCAAATGTCCCTGTCTTGTCCCATACTGCAGGAGCCTCTTCACAGAGGACAGTGCTGCTTGACTGGGACGAGTATCTAAACAGAGGAGATGCGACAGATGCACAGTGTATCATTGGTGAAGCCGTTGCCAGATATCTGTGAAAGGATTTTAGTGAAGGGTTGTTTGCCTTACTGTTGAAGTTGCCCATAAATGCTATCCCCACTGAGTTGTGGTTGTTGCTCCTGGTGTGTGCCCCCACAATTCCCCAGCCACGACCCTCATAAACCGTGCCATCCCCGCCAATGAGAAAGCTGAAAAAAAACACATTATTTTATTACAATAAAACGGTTTCTCATTCAAAGCTAAAAGTTCAAGGGTTCAAGGTTCAAGGCTTTTTATTGTCATGCATAACTTTTACAGAGCAAAAGTATGCAATTAAATTCTTGTGTCTCTTTGACACCTAACGCTAATGCAGACAATGTATATTATAATTATAATATAACAAAATAGGTTCATCAAATCTAATACCAAGTAAATAAAATCTAAAGCAAAATTTACAACTATGAATTATAAAGCGAGGATATCTTAGTAAGTTCTCCACCATGTCAGACTGCATTACTGCGATGAAGTGCGGGCAGTCCTATGACTTCACCCAGTTAATCCTCACCATATTTCCCGTCTACATCTTTTAATTATTGTGTCCCATGGCCTCAGTGTGATCACTGCAATATCTCAGATCATCTGACGGATCCACAATCAGTACAATATACTAAAGGTGACAGGGCTTTAGCAATTGTAACTCCCACCTTCTGGCTACTAGTCTTCTCCTAGTAATAAAAACGCTGTTAGTGGATTTTTTTGAGATGCTGTTATAAACTAACTTTCACTTTGTTGTGTATGTTACACTTTACCTTCTGCAGTTTGAATTGTACTTTTATTGTTGTCTTATGTTTATATGTTGGGCAGTACCTTGTAAAACTGGTTTCGAAGGGAACTTTATATATAAAACATACTTACAATGGAAACAGATACGTGTCTTTATATATACACACACGTGCACTGCACATCTAGCATGTAAGTCATGCGATAATGAAACTGAAGTGTTTTAAAGTAGTCGAAGGATAAATAACACACTTGTATCCAATGTCGTCAAAGCCCCTGTCATTCGTGTGCATCCTCTGTATTAGCACAAGGTTCTCCTTGCATTCCTGGGGGCCTTCACAGTATGCCATTGCAGTGTGATGTACGATCACTCTCTCGGCAGAGCGTTTCATGGTTTCCTTGGATCGTGGAGATGCAGCTCCCCACTGCAGTCTGGAGACAACGGTCACTGAGAAACACCCAGTCCCCACGGTTAGATTTTCAACAGACGTCTAATCAGAATGGGAGAACGTCCAGAAAAAGGGTGCTCTCCTGAACTGCAAATCTATTCTGACGTATGTTGACGTGTCCCTCGTCATGGCTCATTCAAATGAATAACTCTAGTCCATTGATGGTGAATTTCTAGCTGTGAATGTTGAATATCCTGTTTAAAAGTGCTGTTTGTGCCTTACATTTTTAGGTCTGTATCAAGAAAAGGTGATAACTTCCGTTAAAATAAAATTATTGTAGTTTAGTTTACGTCTGTTAATAATCTTTGCCCATTTACCTAGATGTGATTACGTACCAAGTATATATATAAATATACTCACATACAAATATACATTATAGTACTTTATAGAAATAACTTACGGTTGGTGTTCATTTCTATCAATCCAGCCTTCTAAAACCTGTGTCCGACCAGCTTGGCAACAAGGCAGCTAACTTGTAAGACAACATACACACAATTACAGAGGTGTGGTTACTGATGCAACTTCCACGTATTTTCCTTTAGCGCCAACTGCAAACATCAGCATTAGTCACAGGGAATGCCCCATACAGTCAGGACAGGTAGTGTGGATAATCCGAAGGTGCGGAGTACAACGTGACTGAAAGAGGAAGTTTTTGTGGATCCATTACACAGCAGAAACTCTCACGGGGCCTGGACTAGAATCAATACCATCTACTTGTGTTTCTACTTACTCTTAATCTTTGTTAATTATAACATATTGAGGTCATGATATTGTCTAGAGAAACACATGATACATTGATACTGATGTGGTTGATAATGTCAAAAAATGGTATAACTGCTTTCAAACTATTGTTTCATTTAAGGAATAACAAACAATTTAGTACAAAAAAATCTGATTTTAATATGGTACATTTTCATCGGGACAAATAGAATGGCAAAAAGCATATTGTCACATTGTTAGAAAATATTACTAAAAGAACAAGTCATCATACACATTCTTCCATAAGAAGCTTAAGCTCAACGTTGTGAGCTATGTACACAAAATGATATTTCTATGTACTTTCCAACCGCCATTAGAAAGATAAACCGAACAAACACAGTACTCCTGCTAATACAGCAACTGTAATCTGGTGCACATTTAAACAGTGAGAAGGTTGAAACCCCTGCGCAGCTACCTGAACAGATAACAGAGACTGTGGAAAGGCTATGTGATTTCTTCCCCCGCAGAACCATGTGTCACTCAGTCCAGCGATGTCCACAGTGAGGGGCAGTGCAGACGTAGTACAGCCTCATAGCATCCTGAAGGGAGGGTACAACACAAAGGCTTAAAAGAAGAACACTGCCCTGACACTATTGTGGGTTATGGGGACTCGATTGTGGTCACGGAGCATAACATTAGCAGGGTTCCAAAAGCCACGACACTGTCATACACGCTAGTTACACAGCTTGATGGGTGTTTGTGGGTTATGAATCTTATGTTTTTATTCATAGTACCTTCTAATTACTTGTCTATCTAAGGTCCGGGGAGTTCAGTCTTTGCCTGTTTGCAAATAAAGCCTTGTGATAAAAAATTTGCCGGAAACTTCTTATACTAAAACCCTTTTATTTTCAATCGAAACGTTTTCTTAAAGTTTTCCCTTCGAAAATCTTGGAAGTCCCAGGATATTAGGCTTCACAGATACAAGTGTTTCCCATAGCAACCCCAATCACACTTCCTTAGAATTTAGCACACCCCTTCCCATTTGGTCTACAAGCAGGAAGTCATGTTTTTTCTCCATGACAACATCTTACTATTACTATACTTGTTTACTAAAAACAAAACAGAAATGTGTGGACTGTACGGTGGCCCTGAGAGGTCAACGCACAGCAACCTCAAAACACACATGGAAATAGACAAGACACACGCAATTTAATAAAACATCAACATCAATTTCACAAGACACGCGCAGTAACTAAAAAAATTTGACAACACAACACCGAAACACGCTGCAAATACAGACAACACAATACCTTACAGAAACGTGCTGCATATATAGGCAACAAGGGACATGCTTCCAGGGGACACCTAAAAGTGACAAGGATAACACAAAGACAAATGACCCCCAGTGTGTTGCTTAGATTTGCAAAACATTTCTGTAATGTGTTCTGCTGTTTGAATTTCCAGGCATTTTCTATTTGCTGTGCATGTGCTACCAAATGGATGTAGATCACTTCTTAATTTGCCAGTGGCTTTGTCTAGTTGCAGTGTGTTTGATCTCTCGGGGGCCACCGTAGTATTGCCTTATTAACACTTTACAATACCTCAGCCTTCATACTGTGAGACTGGAAGAACACTGCCTCTTTGTGACCGCACCTGAGAACACACACAACAGTTCACTTTAACATTCGCTAAATCGCTGCATTTAGTAATCTATAATACACGCACAACACATTGTCGTGTAAAGTAATTACATTTTATTGCTCGAGTAGGTATATTTTGGCAGAAAGAGAGCATTGCAAATTACAACTGTCATAGACCAAGGTGAAGCTTGCCGTACGACCACAACAACTGTACAGCATTAACATCACATTTCACATTTAACTGACACTTTAATCCGAAACGACAATACATTAATACAATAACAGGCAGGGTTACATACTTTGGACAAGGGTGATCTTCTGTTCGAGGCAGCGTCGGATCTTGTGAAACGTCTGCAATGATTTGTGTAAGTTCACTGTCAAAGACAAAGAGTGATTTTAGCTCAGAATCAAGTATTTACAGCGCATTTTGCTAGCAGAAATCTTACAAGTAATTATTGTACTTACTCAACTTCATGAGTAATTTTGTTCACGTAGATGCAGCTATTGTCTGCTTCTTGTTGGTAATCGCAGTTTCTACACTGATATTATAAATTAAAAAAGGTATGAATAAAATAGTGACTTGCGCAATACCGTTGTCTTGAAAGACGTTAGCTAGCTATGCAAAACTTGTGA
The DNA here is from genome assembly GCA_036024795.1 of Galaxias rostratus. Classification (NCBI taxonomy): domain Eukaryota; kingdom Metazoa; phylum Chordata; class Actinopteri; order Galaxiiformes; family Galaxiidae; genus Galaxias; species Galaxias rostratus. Next base: position 4,320 of record JAVQJS010087630.1, on the reverse strand, counting down.
TTTACTTACAGCATACAGCAAGATACGATTTTCCTTATCTTCTTTGGGGTATAACATGTTGTTGCTGGAATAAAGTCAGACGTAATTTATATATCTGCAGATATTGTTCATAATAAATTTTATAACAGTCTGCAACACTGTTGCCAAAATAGCGTTGATGAAAGCTGACGCTAGCACTATAGTGCTGGAGGCAGCAATGTTTTCAGACACCATGCATAGCGTAATATCATTAATACATTTAATTCTAGCTAGACGTCCAGTAGTTCGGGCATGGACTCTTACCATTCTTGACAAAATCGAATACCAACAAATCCTGGTTCATATGTCCCTCCTTCTATATCCATGTTTGCACCCAAAATATAACAATTCAAAAAGAACAGTCACAACCTCGATGCTGTTCGAAAACAGATGCCAAAGGCTCCTGCGCCCCGCCCGTCTTCTTCCACATAAACTCATAACTGGCAGCACAAACATGAGAGCGCCTCCTTTCAGAGGGAGGAATAAACAACATGCAATTGTCAAATATATAATATGATAACCATATTAATAAATAAAACATCACACAAAATGTCATAACACTTATAATTTCAATTTATTTAAAACACACCAGTTAAATAATCACCATTCTGCTGATGCTTGTTCATTGAATTATATAAAATATGCTAAAGCATATTGTATTATTGTTTGGCACTTAACCTAGGCGAAACCCAACAAAGACAGTATCATTTTCTTCAGTAGCAAAGATATTGTTTCTGTCACATCCCCATAAATTCACCCAAACCTTGTCTCCAACAGACAGGTTTACCACGCTACTCACACTAACCACTTGGCTGCGCCTATCAGGTAAACTGCTCTGATACACCGAAACGACTTTGAGATTATTTTTTAAAAGGGCACACTGGGCCTTTCCGTAGATCGACAGGTGCACGGCGAAGTGGTAAACGCCTGCTAGCGGGCACGTAAAGATGCCTGTCTGTGGACTGTAGCCATCTCCTTCATTGACGGGCACGGTGGTGAACTTTAAGATGCCGGAGTGGGTTGGGTAGCTGTGACTGCTGTGCAGCTTGGATGTGAAGGCAATCGTTTTTCCTTTTGCTAAAAAGAATAGATTCATGAAAAAACAAATGATCACAGTGAACTTTTGTCAGAAAAAAACATGACACTCTTAATATTTTTGTCTCTGACTGTACAGCATAAACATGTCTAACCATAGCAGAATTACAGTTTTTTATTCACATTTTCCAATAATAATTTTTTTATTTTATTAATACCATTTTGTTTTTATCACCAGCCCCTATCTGTGCCGTCAGTTTGTTTGTTTTTAAAAGAGTATTTACCCGGTGTAGAAGTGTCAGGATTGTCCCCACGACCCGGTTCATAATCCATGTTTTCAGTGTAACCAAAGTTGGTACTAATCAAAAAAAGGAAATGTAATATGTGTAAATGTGTAATATGGCTGAATAAAAACGTTCATAACATTTGATGGTCAATAGAATAGAAAGTTTATGGTGTGATTAAAAATGCCTGTCCTCTACCTGCCAGTCCTTGAAAGATTCCGCTAAAGAAGGCTAGCTAGTTTTGACACACGTGAAAGCAGAGTTGTGATTTTTATTGTGGCTACTTTCACAACTGGTTCCTTGCTGACTGACAGAGAAGTAGTTCTGGTTTTCTAGAATGTTCTGAACAAAAACCTGTCCAAATGCAATAACTACTACTTGATTGATGAACACTCAAATAATGCAATGTAAAAAATGCTCTTGCAAAAAGACAGAGGAAGACAACTTTCCCTTTTTCTCTGCAAAATATGTCAAAAATAGGTTATTGTTTTAATAACAATGAAGTGCCTGGACACTTATACGTGTGATTTCGTAATTGGAAGATTTGATGAACAAACCCTATCAAAGGTCTTTATGTTGGTCTGTTTTGAGGATAACAGATTGACTGCATAAGGTTGTTTAAATAAATAAAACGTTCTTGTGGCGTACCACCATCTCAGCAACTCAAAAGTTAAAATTCAGTAAACAGTCTTGTCTGCTTGTTACTGTAAGGTATGTATTTATATATTAACCTATTTCTTCTTATCTACTTGGTGGACGTTTCATTAAGTTTTATTAATAATAACCTAAAGGTTCTTTGTATGTACTAATACTTCTTCATATTTCGTGGACAAAGACATTTACGACTTATTGTGGGAGAGATTCTAGAATTTGTTTGCTGAATTAAGCACCGACAGAATGTAAAACTTGTTCATCCATCCATTAGCAACACTTCTTCTGCTAAACAAGGTGGCGGAGCCTATCCCAGGCGACATAAGGCGATCGCTGGTCCATCATTAACCCGGGAGATATGCAAATTCCGCACAGAAAGTCCTTTGGTTCAAGTGGTGGCCGAACACAAGATCTTCGCGCTGTGAGGCAACAGTGTTAACCACTGAGCCACCGTGTTGCAGAACTTCTCTTGAAACAAGTTTTTCATTTTACTTCAGTCGATCGATAGATGGCGCCAGTTAGCTACCTATATTTGCAGACAGACGCAGTGCAATCTCTCCCTGCACAATCAATGGTTTATGAGACAAAACATGTATGCCATGCAAGCAAAAACGAATGCTCTCTATTTTTAGCATTTTTATATTAAAAATAAAAATCTATATAAGAAACAAAATTTTATACATTTTACATTTGTCAGTGTTTTTTGATGGTTTAATGAATGTATTGGGCACATTTAAAATCAATAAATACATGCTATATATCTAGCTATTTGATGCTTATATCATGTTGCAATTTTCCAGAAGACATCACACCACATGTAATCTCTGAAGATCTAAAAGGAACTACTGTTTTAGTTTGAGTAAGTGAGTTTCCCAATTCCTGTTTTAAAATTTGATGAGTGTGACTATTGGTCAATTGTGGCAACATACAAATGCACATCATTACTAACCCGAACGTAAAAATAAGCTATGATCATACTGCCTCTTTCTCCAATAATTTTTTTTTGGGGCCACCTAAGAAGAATTTTCTCAAGTCGCAACATTGCTAACATGTATTGATGGAGGTCCAAGTACATACAGCAGAGATTACAGAGTGGCCACTGGCGCTGTGCTCATGTTTACACCACGGCCCAGCTGCTGCTATGTATAAATACACCCCTACTAGCAAGGGCTGAGCCCTTGATCCCAGGGCTAATTCCCTGAATTGCCCAAATCCACTCTGACGAGAGTGACAGCGTGGCCTGGAAACCATGGAGCTGGAGAGAGAATGAGTATGAGAGAGATGAGGAAGGGGGTGAGGGGGGCGGGTGTCTAAAAACGGAGGGAGATAGACTACCTTTCACTGAGAGAGGAGTCCAATGGCTTTTTGGTCGACATGTGAACAACGTAGCCTGGAGGTTAAGTAAGTTCCCCTCCGACACACGCGGGAGCGAGCTGGCCCGTTTGGAGACGCTCTTTGTCGGCCGAATTGGCAGTGGGACAGGCAACCATGGCTGACGTCACCCTGCCCGCCTTCATAATCGAAAGAGACGCTAATCCCGCTCTTCTCCAAAGCCCCGCTGTGGAGCAACTAGGAGAGGGAAAGAGAGACCAAGAGAGGAACAGAGAGGAACAGATTGTGAGAGAGAAAGAGAGAGAGAGAGAGAAAAAAGAAGAGAGAGGGGGTAAGGGTGGTGGGGGGGTCGAAAGAAGCGTTAGACTGCGGTACCAGGAGAGAGCCTAGAAGACCTCCAACTCAACACATGCTGAGTGTTTTGATGGTGGGTGGGGGGTGGCATCCTTACTGACCACTGAGAGACGAATCCTCCGCTGACCTCTCCCAACTCGCCCGCCAGAGGACCACCGTGTCTGGGCCTCGACCTGGAGACCAACTGCCTCCCGGAGGGGCGGCTGGAGGGGGAGGGCTGTGGGAGCTGCACCCCGCCACCCGCACCCCCTTCACCCCCCATAACCACCATGGAAGTACCGATTTTCTCCAGTGTGGATCTGAGCCAGGATGAAGATGAGCTATGTCTGACAACAGATGGGTAGGTCTCTGCCTTTTTGGGGGGGGGGGTGCTGAAGCTGGCCGTGGATGCGCTGTTTAGGATATGTCAGGGTGCCGCAAATATATCCTTTGCAAAATGTTTTGCCCCTCTCTTGTAATTACATTACAGTCATTTATTTATCTTTCATCCATAGCGACTCACATTGAACTTTCATGGTCAGTCTCCCTGGAGGAACTTGGGGTTAGGTGCCTTGCTCAAGGGCACACTAGTAGTGGTGTTCCCAGGTGAGCTTGGAACTGGGCTACAACTTATAACCTGTTATTGACAACAGTCTGCGATATACAA
>JAVQJS010087619.1:0-15480 GCA_036024795.1 Galaxias rostratus | reverse complement strand
AAGATACACTTATATATTACATAAATAGGCAACAACTTGAACATGCGGCGCCCGGTCTACTCAACATGAGGACAATGGCTGATGTAAACCAGGAAAAGCAGGATGAGCTGAGCTGGAAGAAAAAAAATCAACATCAAAAAAGAAAGATACAATAAAGAAGGTACGGGGAATTTGTATTAAGTAAATTAAGAAAAACAATCAATGCCTTGAGATGACAACTTGTATTTGATAATATTTGCTGCAGATAAGACCAACAGAAAATATAGCCTTCCCAAATGGGCTACCTCAATTGAATAGTATGAGGCAGGCCATTTCGACGGAAAAATTGCTGATCATGCCTTACCTCGAACTAAAAGCATACTTTTTGAAAACATTAAAACATTGTCTGTAAAATCCTGACCTTTTTGAAAAATAAAACTACATTGTGAAACTTTATTTTCATCTGTGTCATTAGTTTATGAGAGGCACCAATCTAGTGGCAATAAGCCCCTTTGTCAACAGAGTTTGGACCGCAATCTGCATGTTCTGCAGGAGTAGGTTATGCACGCTAAGGCGGTCAGTTAAATAACTGTGATGCATCACATTTGCGCGGGGACCTTAATTTCTAATTATTATTATTAGGCCTGGTTTTTGCACCTTATCAACGCCTGTAATTTTGACCCAATGAATTCCTTTCCATTGCTATACCCATGCTTTGGGTATTGCAGTTCATTGCAATTACAGTTAAATGATTGGGTCTCTTATGATGATTTGGCCTCATTGAAATTAATTAGAAGATATTTTGACTGGGAGAGAGTTTGCGATCATACGCTGCAATCTAGCGTTGATATGTATACGTACATTGTCACGTTTGTACCAACTTTCTTGGTTATTCCATACTGGGTATGGAAAATCTGTGTACATCATAGTGGTACCTGCAATGGGACTGCACCTCTATTACCACAAGCACTACCCTTAACAGCAGGAATTGTAAATGGATTACTTTCAATTAGTACGCTGCAGCAAGTGGCGGGGGGGTTGTGAACTTTTAACAATCACAATTTGGATATGGAGCAATGCTATGTTCATGGATGGTAGCTTGCATACTTGATAAACCATTCAGATGGAACTAGTACTAATAATACATATTTATTTGCAAACGTGACCATTTTGCAAATGGTTATTGCAGCCCTTTAGTCGCCAAAGTTTCATAGTTCCATTATTATCATGCTAAGATAATAATTAACAAGGCACACTATTATCACTATTACTACTTGTCCCAAACGCATGCAGCAGTCTAATTATGTAATTCTCCCATCTAACATTCTGTTTTACATCTTGGAAGTCCCACAATCAACGGAGGTAGGATACTTATGTTTTCTAGGCGGGGTACACCCTAGACAGATCGCCAGTCCATCGCAGGGCTTACACACAGACACACAACAAATCACACACGCACACCTACGGACAATTTAGAATTACCAATGAACCTACATGTTTTTGGACCATGGGAGGAAACCGGAGTACCCAGAGGAAACCCAGCTAACACGGGGAGAATATGCAAACTCCACACAGAAAGGCCCTCAGGTGGGGATTGAACCCAGGACCCTCTTACTGTGAGGCGACAGTGCTAACCACTGCACCACCGTGCTGCCTACTTAAATTTTCACCAGAGGAAATTAGTTAACTAACTTGCTTGCACGTATGTTAACCATTTTTATTACGGTTACTAGACGGGAGTATACACAAGGGTATTCATCTTGGTCCTTCATTGCAGCTCCCCTTAAGGCTTAGTATAATATAATTATAATCAAGCATATTATGTATACGTTTGCAGGAATGCATTTCAAGATATCATAATAATTACACGAATGCTTGTAGATTATAGTGACCATAGTAACTAACTAGCCATTTATCATCATATACAGATTTACAGCAATCAACATCAAATAACGCAACCATGCAGTTTGCATCATCTTTCTTATTCTTAGTAGAGAGACATTTTAAAGAAGACTTAGCCTTCTTGGTGACGTGGACCCACATTAGCCTGCAATGTATGGCTAGTTGGATACTGTGGCAAACTATAATCTTCATGCATTTATGTCAATATTAGGATCTTTTTGAAAAATGGGTTCTCTCAACGTAAACTAAGCAAGACAAACCTAACCGATTAAATTTAGTCAGCAGAAGCATTCACGAAACGGTGAAGAAAAATGCGCTGTGTACCGCTTTGAAACTGTTTAAATTAACAGAAATGTTTTTGTTGATCTAAATCTTAAGTCATTTCAGTCATTTTCATTTCAGTAATTTAGGTAATATTTAGTTTCACAAAAAATAAGTGCTTAAATCTACAGATCTCGCGCTAATTTGCCATTAGCTTCCAAAGAACTTCGGTTTTGATGTTATATGAAAAAATCATCAAATGTGAGTAGTTCAATAAAAATGTTTTTTTAATATCCAAGGATTAATGCACTGGTTTAAGAACATATTCTCAAATAATTGATCTTTCCAGCTGTCAATATTTCTGTTAATAACATCTTCTGTCGTTTGATCGCATATACTGGCTGATTAATTCACTGCTAATCTTCTAACACCTCTCGAGTGCTGGTATTGTCTCCTGTTAAGTAATGTAACCGCACTGTAAAACAAATAATTCTGTGGTTATGTAGACTTGAATAATGTATGTGGGTAATAATTCCTAAATATAGGTGTGTCCTTGATTATGTAGATATTTTGAATTTTTTTGTACAAATCTCAATCTTGTTACATAAATATGACCATATTTAAGAAATTCAAAATACACAGACTATTGAGTAGATAACCTAAAAATACTGACTGTTTTTCAGTGAAAAGCAGCATGAAGAACCTGATCTGGATCTTCAGCAAGTCATTGTGGGATATTAACTATAATCAACCAATTCAATGTGATTATGTTTTGTTAAAAATACAAAGACAAGTCTTCTTTCTTTTTAATGATGTCCCAAATTGTGTTTCAGGCTGGTTTGAGCAAGACAAAGAATGGCTAACAAAGCCAACTACCTTATCTGCCTGGTAGGCCAAACACACCAATGATTTATATTCTAAAATTGTCCTGCATGGCCCTCCAATCTTAATCACCATGGAACTGTTCATTTCTATCTGTTAATGTTTGTCTTAAATGTGTCTAAATTATTTCTACCATTTATTGAAGGTACTATAATCAACAAATATTGAGCTGCAATGGTACTAACCTGTTTGGTATGTGTTCAATATTTGACTTATCCACTGTATGAGTGGTAGGTGTGCATAGCCTGATGAATTAAATAAATGTGTTACAGAAGTACAAGGTAGGCTTAATTGGAATGATTTACTTATATTTTACGAGTAGGCCACCCTATGCCTTCAACCACGTCATGATTTATAAAAAATAAACAATTGGTAGCAACAGTGCACAGAACTTCTTGAGAACTTTAAAGTTCCAACACTCCAATGTGGACGTTTTCTTGCACAAAAGCTAAAATTCTAAAATATTGTCTTCGAAGTGCTCATCTTGGAATATGGTATATTCCACATAACAGATATTATAACATTCTATCCTGTGTATATTGAAAAAATTGCAGTAATGTCAACCAACATTAAAGAAGTTGCATACTGTTGAAATAATCATATATTTCCGGATCGTGATTTGCATTATGATGCTATATTGAGTGGCTTATTGGTTATTACAGTGAAATAATTATCTTACTATTTTAAGACTATGAGTTCACTACCATGACCAGTCAATTGGTAAGCTGGAAGCATATGCTTCACACAATTCCTTTACCACTGTAACTTTTACAAAGAAAAATGTTATCATTGGTGTAAGTATTCTGAAAATGTCCTTGGACACTACTCTCATCTTAGGTAGAGGTTTCCATGGGAAGGTCCATTGACAATTAATTCAATGATGGGTCATTTTCTTTTTCAATACTTGTGTTGTATGATTCTGAATATATTTTTACAACGTGCTGACTAATATAACCAGAAGACTGTTTTCTACTGTGATACAAAGTCAGTATATTACTGGCTATAGGCTTTGCAATACCATAGTATTTAAAAATACTAAATTCATCAAATGGGAATGGGCACCTTGCCTGGTGTACACAGCATATTCTATTAATACACAATGTGTAGTAGTTACTGGTCAGTATATTCTTCATCCCCACATAGCTCTGGGTAGGAGTTATATGCACAGGTTGACACAGAAAGATGTGCTGTGCGCAAATATGGGCAACGTTCAAAACTGTAGGCAAACTATGGCTCAAATCATGCCTGATTGAGAAGTAATCTCCGTTGCCCAAAAAGTCGACACCACGTCCACCACTGTTACATAAAAACCTTTATCGAAAAGAACAAATGTTTGTTAGCTTATGGCAACATTGGAAGTCTTAAGCCATTTGTCGCAATGACCTGATGCCTGATGTCATCTCCTAATTGATAACGAGATAATTATTTAACACAAAATAACACGATGTTATCTTGTTATAACTAGATAAATAAATAAAAGTGTGCGCCAGAAGCGCGCCATCGTACTCATCATTTATCTTGTAGCAAACAGATATATTACCTGCAGTAGAACTGTGAATGGTCTTCGGCAAGATATCCATCGTAGTGCGCATTTAAAAGGTCTCCCCTTTTGCTCTTTTCTGTACACACGTTGGGCATGAACAAAACTTCTATCTTTAAATCATTGCTAAGTTTATCTGGGAGCGAAAGAACAAAGATTAAGCACAGCTGTGTAAAAAAAAATACTGAAAGACTGAAATATGAATTGGGCATTTTGTCTGCTTTCGTGGCAACTTTCTGATCTTTCTGCAAAGTCTACACGCGAACATCCGGTTGTTTTCTTCAAAGTAAAAGGACTTACTTACTAACTTTCTCAACCGTATCATCAGCCCAATATAATCGGTTACATTCGAGTAACTTTACTACCCCTGAAACAGTAGGGTAAATGCCCGGGGAGACAGAGCGTGCGCCTAAATAGATATACATATAGATAGAAATATAAATTGATCAACAAAAAAATAAGTTTTTTTTAACATATATATCCGAACCCAATCAATTCCATGTCAAATGCTCTATGCCAACCCAAATATGCATGAAAATATACTTTGTGATGTAAGTACAGCAAAGTACATACTACAAGTAGTTCAGTTTTGCTTAGTTTGCCAACCCATCGCAATCATTCATTATCATCAGCTTGTACACTGATATACTGTGTGTGTATATATATATATGAATATATATATATATATATCTATATATACACACACACACATATATATATATATATATATATATATATATACAGACACAAACACATCCTCCCCTGACCACACATCACTGATGCACTTTTATTTACACCTACAACATTTTTGGGTGGATTGGGTGGCTTTGCCCCCCTGGCCTCCCCCAGACCATGAACTAATGCCCTGAAGCACCTAGCGAACAAGAACGTGACGTTCACACATCAGTTTGCCTACATACATGCCTACGTTCAGTGGATTCACTGGGGTACAGTGTCGCATTCACAAATCCAGAATGAACAGAAACCCATTGTAGAAACAGATTCAAATGCTAGCGATGATGTCCTGAGAAAGTGTGAACAATGAGACTGACCAAGAAAAGACTGACAGTGCTTAGCTTCAGAGTTGTAATGGAGTGTCCCGTTGCTACAGTTAACTTTACTTGGCTTTCAACAATCTGTTTTCTTTATACTTCTTCTTGCCGTACAGGTGATTGATTAGCAGTGTTGCAAGAAGCATAGTACTGTCATCCCAGAAAAAAAAACATTTGAAAAACTTCAAATTACAGGAAATGACACAAATATTTGGCCAACGTAAAGGTGCTGTATGTAGTTCTAAGAAATTAGGGGAAAATGGCAAGAATTTGAATTTCAACACTCAAAAAGGCCAACCTCATGAGTCTTTGGTTCTGCACATCCCACACATGCCTGTGTACGTCCTGACTTGACTTCAAGAGCCTGAAAAAGGCAATGCATAAAGTGATGTCTGATTCCGACATCAGAATCATAAGAACACTGAATATCTGATAATAAACACTCTAAAACTAAGTGGATTACGCCAAAACAACAAGCACAGACACAAATGACCGTGTCCAAAGCAACAACATACAGCTGTTAACAAAAACAATTTCATAATATTATTTACGTGTGAGCTAGTGCATGACAATAATTTTACTTAGCTACAATTGGCACCAAAGCTAATACATTGCAGAACATATATAGTTTACATGAATGCATGTAAACAAATGATTTTTAGCATACATTTCACACACTACTTTCAAACATTCTGAATCTGCATTTGGCAATTTGACAAGCCAAGTCTTTCGCAACAACATGCAACGACTTAGATCGCCTTGTAACTGTTCACATGGCTGCTACTTTGTAACAAGCCTGTTTGACAGGTAAGCAGGAGAACCTAGGAGGGTCACATTGAAGTGACCGACAGGCAGCAAGCCCTTCCTCCTTACAAAAACTCTTCTGATTTGTTGGGGATAGGCAGGCGTCCCAAGCTGAACACAAGTCCTAGATTGTTCATATTTAGCTTACCTTCTCTGAGTAGTTGGTTTAATGAAATCCTCAAGGAGGCCGTCATTCAGCGTACTGGCCTCAAGGTTAAGCTGATTTCCGTTTCCTAACATTCTGGCTTCATTTGAATGCCTTGTATTTCAATTGGTTGGTTCTCCAGCAACGCAAGTGGTGCTCATCTACTGGCCTTCAAAAACATCTTCTGTGTTTCTCTCGGAGGTGTCTGAAATACTCTCTAGTGTCTGTGCCATGACGACATCCACTTTATTATTGGGAGACTTTAACATCCATGTCGATTCCCCTAAATCTGCATTTTCAGTGGAATTTCTTGCCCTCTTTGATTGTTTTAAGCTAACTCAGCATTTTTCAATTACCCACCCATAATAAAGGCAATAGTCTTGACCTGGCGTGCTTCACTGGACCTGGCCCCTTTAACCTTCGTGACCTGGACTTTACCATTTCTGATCATCAAGCTATTCTCTTTGATGTTAGAATACCGGCAGTAAGGAGGAGAGAGCGGCAGCCCTTTTTTTATAGAAACATCAAAAACATTAAAATTGCTGCCCTTGTTAGTGAACATGAACAGCAAAGCTTCCCCGTGCCTCGGACTTCCTTTGTCAATGACCATTTACGACATCATAATACCCTGCTCTCATCTACCTTGCTCACCCTCAAGTCAAATGTGTCATTCCCCCAACGGGCTCCCTGGTACACCCTTGAGCTTCGTTCTATGAAGGCTAAAGGTCGTCGGCTGGAAAGATTTCACCTCTTATATAGACATCTATAAAGAACATATGAAAACATACAAGGATGCACTCTATCGAGCCAAAAATAAATATTATCTTGATCTCAGGGCAAAACTGACCCTAGAAATCTATTTAACACAATCAACTAATTTCTGTGTCCACTGGATAACTCCTCCCTCTTGGAGTCTACAGAAGTTTGTACCAGGCTTCTGAATTTTTTCCAATCAAATGTTGAACCTATTTATAACCAGCACCAGCCCTCATCCATTGCAGCAGTTCCACTGTTGTCTGTGTCCAATAAAATGTCCCTTTCTGCTAAATTCAATCACAACACCTGACCCAATGCCTGTGTCTCTAGGTAAGACCTGTTTACCGACTCTGTGTCCCCTCATTGCTAACATTGGTAACACCTCCACACCGAGACTGGCTCTGTCCCTCCAGAGCTTAAGATGGCTGTGATCATCCCTATTCTTAAAAATGGGACCTCATATAAAAGCTGTCACCAAGACATCTCTAGACTCAGACCATTAATAACTGAAGAGGTTGCTGAAACTTTGATTCATGCATTTGTGTTGCAACCATTTCAAGTCTCCCCTGCCTTAGCTCAAACTTTCTTTTAAGGTATCTGCGATACAAGCGATGCAGGCATAAAATCATCAGTAATCTATTGTTTTGGTTGTTAATATTCGTATAATACTGATTATTTTACCATTGAAATACATTTAATTAAACTGTGCTGCCACTTGTTTAAATAGCTTAAGTTTATCATCCAGTCTGTTCTGTTCATTGTGACACTGGGGGTTTGTTTTGCCGCAAGCAATTATAGATGGAAAGATTGGATGGATTCAGAACTACGCGTGGCCAAATGACAACCTCATTATAAGTAGAAGAATATTACTTTAAGATACCAGTACGTGAGCGTCATCAGTAAGGCAACATCATGTCCACATTCACACAATTCCCATCACATAATTAGGGTGTGGCTTGTAGATAATGGCAAACAAACGTTTGATGAATATGACTTACAGATGTTGACGGGAAAAACAAGACTGCTTTTACTTTAATACAATAATTTCCCCTTCTGCAAATGTTAGTTTGCTTTCGTGTTTTATAGAGCTAATTGACAAACTGAGCAGGCTTAGCTGTGCCACTTTAGTGATACCAAATTAAAATGTTAACACCCACTTGGGGCCAGTTGCAACATCTGACTTCTTTAATTCATAATAATATTGTGAACCTTAGTGCCTCCGGAAAGTATTCATACCCTTTCACCTTTTCTACCTTTTATTATATAACAGCCTAATTCCAAAATGTATTAAATAAAAAAAAAATCAACATTCTACATAGAACACCGCTTAATGGCAACATAAAATTTATTTTAAAATGTTTTGCTAATTAATTACAAAATTTTAAAATTAAATTATTGCAGGATTTACCCTGTTTGCTATGACTGTCAAAATTGAGCTCAGATGCATCCATTTTCCAATGATCATCCTTGAGATGTTTCCAGAACTTGATAGGAGACAACCTGTGGTAAATTCAATTGATTAGACATGATTTGGAGAGGCAGACTTCTGTTTTATTTAAGGTCCCACAGTTGACAGTGCATTTCAGAGCGCAAACCAAGTTACTTTACTAGTCAAAGGAATTGTCTATAGACCTCCAAGACAGGATTATATCGAGGCTTGGATCTAGGGAAGGGTACAAAAAAAATTCTGCAGCAATGAATGTCCAAACGAGCATAGTGATCTCCATCATTATCAAATAGATGAAGTTTGAAACCACCCGGACTCTTCCTAGAGCTGGCCAAACTGTGCAATTGGGAAGAAGGGCCTTTGTCTGGGAGGTGACCAAGAATTCGATGGTCCCTCTGAAAGAGCTCTCTGTGGAGATGGAAGAACCTTCCAGAGGGACAACCATCCGTGCAGCACCACCATTCTGGCCATCATGTGAGAGTGATGAGAATAGCAACAATAACAATATGAATTTCTGGTAACAGTGTTTGATTACATGACGCAATCACATAAAAATAATTATATGACTTTCCAGAAACAGTGATTGCATGACGGAATCTTATAATAACTTGATGTTAACTTGATGTACGTTACAATACATTTCTGTCCGCTAACAATACTTCTCAAAGATTCAAACAGGATAAAAAATAGGCTAATTAATAACGTGCTTTGATACAATCTAACAGCCTTTCACTATAACAGACGTCTGTTGCAAATCATTATACGTCCAAACAGCTCAGCAAACTGTGCCCTGATTTCTCGGTGTTGCCCTGGTCTGGTCTAGTTGTGCGCCCCTCACTTCAGATACAGTAATCTATCAACAAGTAATATCATCCCAATCATTATTTTGTGGGGTTTTATTTAATATCCACTGCGGTTGCTACTAAGTATGACTGCTTATTTGCACACAGCCCTGCAGTCTCATTTTAGAAAGGGTGCACATTTATACTATGTGATGTATGCCATCTTCTGTCTGGTGTGGAGTTGACAATCAGAAACCTGTTTATATTGCACTGACATGGGTATTTTGCTAAAAACAGTAAAAAAAAAAACAAGCAAAATATTGTTTCCATGATATTTTGAAAAACAATGGAAGCATTTAGCCTGGTACCAGGTGGGACGTTCATGGAAAAGAATGCAATACTAAATGCTTTACAACCTGAAAATAAACAAAATAGTGTTTTTTTGCTTGCAATTACTGGATATGCCGGCAGTCTATATGACCATATTAATATGGATGAAGATATGTATTGATTTAAATACATTAATAATTTATAATCATGTTTGATTAAAAATTACAATGATGATTTTTTTAAACAAATTTTCATTTTAGATTGGTGATACAGCAAGAAGTCTCATTATACTCAGTGATCATATATGCAGGTACCTGGGAGTATTATTATATTATATTCTGGTATGGATATTTTGGCTCTGTTCTACGTAGTTGTTGTCTGCCTTGTCATAAGAATTTCTTTGCTCAGAATGATCCTGTATTATACTGTGCATTTGACAAATAAAACACTTTGAACTTTGAACTTTGAACTATTATACAGTGCAAAAGCACATGTACCATTATAATGTCTAAACATTTACATTGCATGGCACACATTTCAAACCATTGACATTTTGAGACAAAGAGTATACTCATTCTAAATGTATATTCTGTACCTGTTTGTATGCTTATAACCTTGTCAAGTGAAGTACACTGTTTTTATTAAGTACGCTGTTTTTTTGCGACTTGGCGTCTAATTTTGCATTGTGCTTCATGAAAGGTGCCCAAGATAAAATGTAGGGGCTGAGGGGATAATGATTCCAGTTAAGTAAAAAAAAAATGAGTGAAAGAGAAACCTATGTGCAGTATTTCCATACGCTACAAACCAACATATAATTTCCTGTTGCAAAGGAAGTGGTGAGTGGGGGTATAGTAAAGCAGCCCTTCTTGAACAATTCACCCTCTATAACAAATAAATAAAAATGTACAATCGAGAATAGAATATGCAATAAAAATAATACAGCTGTGATGGCAGCTATGACTATGCTGTAGCACATTACTTTGATCCACGACAGGTAATTGGGACAAGATAGCAATGTCACAACATTGCTCTGAGCAATTATATTTATCAGTTTTATGGTATAGACAAGCCATTTGTTCAGTGTTGTCTATGTTAATAATGGTTAAAATGGTCAAATATGCTATGAATACAACGGTGTGCAGCGGATCACTTGGTGTCCAGCCATGCCTATGTACACCTTTTATTGTATCCAACTATTTAACCTCACAACATTTTTCAAACAAAAAACACAATGTATTACCATTTGTGCTGACAGGTCGTAAAATGTGGGTATGTTGCTGACAAAGTCTGTAAAGGAAAAATAGGTTTTATAGCAATGTGACAAATTATTACCAGCTAACTAACCATACAAACGAGGCTCTTTTAAAGTGTTATGAAGGATGATAATCATGTTTAGCTTCAAAACAATGTTATGCCAATTTTGATTTGCTTTTTAGTTTGAAAACCCCTATGCAATATCATTGATCCATATCAGCCATGTTAAGTACAACCCAAGATTAATATTTTCCATGTGCCTACCAAGTTTTGTGAATCTGTGTTGCAATATGGTTACATAGCTTTATTGGCTGACCCTTTGTAGTGGCATGAATGATTTTAGCTCCATTGCTACAATCGTTGACAATTTATTTAGTTTTTTAGTTTTAAGATATGCCCACAAACAATTTCATTGACCTATGGTGGCCATGCTGTTTAAGGTAGAGACTGATCCTTCATTTCATAGCTCATTTCAAATTTATTTAGCATACTAAATTCAGGAATTAGTCAAAGGGAGCCATGTCATATCAGATATTTAGAATTTCCACAATTTTACAACTGTAACAACAAGTGCACAACATGCATAGATTTTTTTTTAAAGAAAATTGTGTACATTCAAAAGGTCTTTTCCACTTTATGAGCTGGCTGTGTGAGCATCAAGGTTGGAATTTAAATTAGAAGAAGAATAAAGGCTAGCCTATGCCTGTTACAAAAGGGAAACAAAAATATATGTAACATTGAGAAAGGTTTCTCATATCCTCCTACCTGTCATCTAATATTTATTTCCATAAATTGATATGACTTTCATAACCTAATTTTGTATATTCAAGTTGCATAACATAACAGGCATACAAAGCTGCTATGATACATAATCATTTTGTTGCAAGTATGTTGACATAGAGCCTAAACACATTAATCAGGCATAAGATGGAAAACGCTTCATAAAGAAAAGCTTATAGATCTGTATCCCTTGTAGGTCGCACTGATCATTTTGGTAATGGCTAAATAGTGTATGCTTTAAATGTTGCCGTCACAAAGAATTGTGGGAAAGCATTTTCTTCTGTGTTTTTGTAAAGGATGGTCCAGTGTATCTTATGCTGAAGAACACAAGTTAGGACTCAATTAAACACTTTTCCTTAGCACTTAAGTCATTCAAACAGCACTTACCATGGCTGCAACTTAGATTTTTCCATGTCGTTTCACTCAGTTAGGAACATTTCTACATGGCAAGACTCATGTCCCAACAAGACTTCAAAAATGATTATTTGCTTTTATTCCCCATAGGCTGGGTGGGCAGTACAACGTCTTGGTGGTAAACACTATTGCCTCTCAGCAAGAAGGTCCAGGGTTCAATCCCCACCAGACCCATGGGTCTTTCTATGTGGAGTTTGCATGTTCAACCCCTGTTAACTTGGGTTTCCTCTGGGTCCTCCCACAGTCCAAAAACATGCAGGCGAATTCTAAATTGTCAATAGATGTAAGTGAGTTGCTGTCTGTCCCTATGTACTGGCCCTGTGATAAACTAGCGACCTGTCCAGGGTGTCCCCTGCCTCTGCGCCCCCCCCCACAACCCTGCATACGAAAAGTGGTATAGCTAAGGGATGGAAGGCTCTGTAGGCTGGGCTACTGAAATGGTCTTCGGCATTCCTAAACTAGACGCTCAGACGACAGCAGCTTGTGCTGCTGCTAGACTTTCAACGAAGACCAAAAAATACAAACATAATACACCAATTCTCAAATCACTAAACTGACTCCTTTGGTGTCAAAATTGCTGAAATATTGTTGCCAAGTGAACAAGTGAATAATTTACCTACTATGGAACAAATGGATTCCATTGACTGTGTCTTTCTAAAACTTGGTTTCTTAGTTGTATGTGGCCTTGTGTAAAGCACATTGAAATGTCTTTGTGTATGAAGAGCGCTTTACGAATACATCTGATTTGATTCAGTAAAAGTTGGACTTGTTGCCCTGTCACACGGACGCTGAGCAACCTTTACCCTTTCTCTCTATTGTTTCGTTCTGAATATCTATTCATATGGGGAAGTGGGGGCGTGTTCAGAAGAATATTTCAGAAACGGAAAGTGTGATGAGTAAGTAGTTAATTATGTCATATTTCCCTATTAGAACGTTCAGAGCCTGGTTATATCCAGTATTTTGACAGAAAGCGTTCTGGCATTCAGTTTAGATGCAGTTGGGGCAGGTAAATACCCAGCCCCGTAATACCCCTACTGTTGCCAGGAAGGCTTTGCAGACACACAGTCTGCGAGCTGTGTTCTTGGGATGCACCAATTGCTGGTTTTCTTAGAAATCAGACTGTCACACTGCACCTTATTGTCAACCAACTCAGCCCTTTGTCAGACAATTAGAGACAAGCAGTAAAGTGCAGGACTGCTTGGGTAAATTGCAGACATAGAAAATTGTATTTATTGTCCCATTTTTATGTTGTAATGTATGTGCTGCCTTGATAAAGAAACATTCAGAATTGTTTAGACACTTGATGAGTCTCTGAGCATGTGGTAGAGTGGTGTGAGTGTAAAAATGTGAAGTTAAGAGGATGGTTGAATGGTGAAGAATATTTCAAGTATAGTGTACAGTGTATTTTTAATGAGAAAAACATATTTTTATCTTTGGTACAAAATGCATCTAATTGTTTATTATTATTATTGTTTCTGTGTTTAGCATAACCTCATAACTTCATAGTTTATTGTCAAGCTCCGAGATAACATTTAAAAAGTGTAACCTTCAACTGTAATAATATTTATTTTCCTTTATAGTTGTTGAATAAAAGTACCGTCATTTTTGGCATTAGTATTTAGTACATTGTGAGTACATACTAAATAATAGAGTGCTCCACTTGCCAATACACAGTTTCAGTTGAATTGTAACAATACTTTGCGAGACAGTTCAATTGCGATGCAAGATTGTTATACAGTCAGATTGTTACTGAATATGCGAGCCATACATATTGTAATATGAATAATGAAATATTTGGATCATGAAGTATTGGATAATTTTATGTTGTACTTTTATGCCCGGAGCCTTTTAATTTTATTAGCAAGCTTTACGTTACTGGAAAGATGGTGTTTGGTCTTTTACATTTGTTTATATTATGAATAACTCATCAATGAATCATGAATTCATTAAAGCAGTTTGAAATGTCCATCCATCCATTATCAGAACCGCGTATCCTATGCAGGGTCACGGGGGGGGGGGGGCTGGAGCCTATCCCAGCCAACTTTGGGCGAGATGCGGGGTACACCCTGGACAGATCGCCAGTCCATCGCATGGCTAACAGACATACAACAACTCACATCCACACCTATGGACAATTTAGAGTTACCAATGAACCTACATGTTTCTAGACTGTGGGAGGAAACCGGAGTGCCCGGAGGAAACCCACGCTAACGGGGAGAACATGCAAACTCCACACAGAAAAGCTGTCAGGCAGGGATCAAACCCAGGATCTTCTTACTGTGAGGCAACAGTGCTAACCACTGCGCCACCGTGCTGCCCAGTTTGAAATGTATAACTAGAAATGAATTTTCTTCGTAAATGCGACGTGATGCATTGCAGTTATTCGACTGACCGCCTTAGCAGACACAAGTTATCCCTGCAGCAGAAACGAACTGCGGTCAAAACCATATTTGTTGACAAGGGGGCTTATAGCCACTAGTGCCTCTTCATCGTAATATAATGGTGGACACATATGACGATAAAGCCCCACTATTTGGTTTTATTTATTGTAGTAACTTATTCCTTTTAAAATGGGCTACCTCATCCTATTCAATTTAGGGGAGGCTCAATTTTCAGTTGTATTGGATAATGTGTGCTAGAGGGAAGCCCACTTATAAGTTGCCTTCTCAAGGAATTGATTGTTGTATTTTGTGAGTATTTTGTAGTTTGTTTCACTCAATACAAATTCCCCTTGATGTATTGGATCTTTCCTATTTTGTTATTTTTTCCTTGCTTTGATTCTGTGTGTTTGCACAATTTCTAACACATATAAAGCCATCATAATTTGAACAAGCTAACGAGTAAGCTTGTGAGAGTTACAAATCAAGCGAAAACTCTGTCTGCCAAGGTAACGGTAAAAAAAGATTGATTCCATAGCATTTGTGTCATAGTGCCTGTGTCATGTCTCGTCAACTTTGTTAAATGTTTATGTTTAGTGTGTGTACTTACCTTCCCTCTTGTTTCAGAACCTGACCTCTTCCCTCGTGTGGTTCCTCGTCGGGATAATTGCCTGCCCCGCCCCTTATTGGTCTCACATGTGTCCACTTATGTCTTGTATAAATAGTCCTTGTATTCCCATGTCCTGTGCCAGTTCGTCTTTGTACCATGTGTCA
>JAVQJS010087595.1:0-13452 GCA_036024795.1 Galaxias rostratus | reverse complement strand
GAGAGAGAGAGAGAGCAAGCGAGGGGGGTGATATACTAAATATATTGACTGAAATATATTGCTAAATATACGTAGAAGTACATAGAAGTTCCAGTATAACAACTAGTTAGCAGTATAGATCCAGTCCCAGTAGCAATATCAGTACCATCATCAATACCAGTCACCAGTACCAGAATAAGTCCAAGTACCAGTAGCATCAGTTCCAGTACCAGAGTGAGTGTCAGTACCAGTACCATCAGTTCTAGTACCATGAGAGTTATAGTACCAATAGCATCAGTTCCAGTTCTAGAGTGAGTGTCAGCCTCAGTAGCATCAGTTCTAGTACTAGAGTGAGTTTCAGCCCCAGTAGCATCAGTTCCAGTACTAGAGTGAGTGTCAGTACCAGTACCATCAGTTCCAGTACCAGCCCCAGTAGCATCAGTTCCAGTACCAGCCCCAGTAGCAGTGGTAGTAAGCCCCCCTGCTCACCTCACTCTGCAGGCCAGACAGCGATGCGGCAAACTGGGTCTCCACTGTCTGAGGGAGCTGGGAGTAGAGAGAGCTGCACTGGATCTTCTTCCCACTCTCCTTGTACCTGGTCTACAGACGCGCACACACACACACACACACGCAGGCACACACGCAGGCACACACACACGCACATACGGATGCGCGCACGCACACCCCCCCCCCCCCACACACACACGTATTAATTGACGCACACAATCAGACACACACAGAAACACACACACGTGCACGTGCACACACACACACACACACACACACATGTAGCAACCCACACACAAAATCAAACACGCACACAAAACAAAACCAAAAAGAGAAGCAAGGGGTATTTATAAATATCAGCCAATAAATAGACTGGATCATAAACAAGGCTGTTCTCTGGTATTGATAAAACGGTCTTTCAATCATTTACAAGTGTACGTGGTATGTGTGTGTGTGTGTGTGGGTGTGTGTGTGTGTGTGTGTGTGTGTGTGGGCGTGTGTGTGTGTGTGTGTGTGTGGGTGTGTGTGTAAACAAAGGAGGGGGGGGCAAGTGGGGGACGGCGCGTTCGTTTGTTTCAAAGTGGAGGATAGAGAGAAGTTGTTGTCTTATGTTGGTAGAATTTGGGGTGGTGGACTGTTTTAAGAGTGTGTGAATGTGTGTGTGTGTGTGTGTGTGAATGTGTTTTTCATTGTCATTCCGCCCTTAACTCGTCTTCTGGACTGTTTTGTTTTTAAGATTGTGTATGTGTGTGCGTATCTGGGTTCCTTATCTTTTTCTAACACCTCACGATGTCTCGTATGACTTTTGGGGCCGTAGTATATATCCTTTACAAGGTCTGTGAATTGTGGTTATGACCCAGTCTTTGTAAATATTTCGTATTACAGTGAAGACAAACGAATGTCTAATGTTATCTAGTTGTGCTGCGTTGTGGGGGCCAGGCAGTTTAGCCTTTTGAAAAAACTTCTGTCCTTAGCAACAAATGCTCTGGCTTATAAAGCTCAATTACCATAGCTGTTATGTTTGGAAAAGCATGTTGAATGTTGATTGTTAGTGAAAAGGTCTGTGTGTGCTTGTCGAGTTTATCTTGGCTTAAGACCAGTCGAGGGAATTTGCGCCGTTAGACTAGCAGCTTGCCAGCTCTGATTATATCTACAGCAAATGAACAATGCGGTTAGTTACACACACACACACACACACACACACACACACACACACACACACACACACACACATACGCACACACACACAGCCCTCTAGATGCAGCAGGCGGCGGTTAACACTGTCATCCTGCGCGTCACACAGAGACGGCCCGTCAGAAGCAGGAGGGAGTGGTCAGCAGTTCCGTGGTCTACTTCACGGAGGACTCCCCCCAACTGCCGCCCAACAACCCCCAGCCCCTGAAGCTGCGACGCGTCCTCAACCTGTCGCCGTTCACCGTGACCGACCACACCCCCATGGAGACCGTGGTGGACATCTTCAGGAAGCTGGGGCTCCGACAGTGTCTGGTCACCAGGAGCGGGTGTGTGTGTGAAGCTCGCTAAGGCGTTTTCACCTGCATGGATGGATTGTTTTCTTTCTGGAAGATTCTCTGGTTATTTCCTGTAACGGTTCTTTGCAATGCACACATTTTGAGACATTGGTCCGCCAATGCTTTTACTTTTTTTTTATTCATAATTTTTTTGATTCTCTGTCCCCAGACGTCTTCTGGGGATCATCACCAAGAAGGACGTGCTACGCCACATGGCTCAAATGATGAACCAGGACCCAGAATCCATCATGTTCAACTAGTTGAGGAAAACACCCCACAGACTGCTGTGTAAATACTGCAAACACTACAACTGTGTAAACACTGTAGACACTAACAACCACTCCTTCAGCCCCGTAGGCTGGCGATTAGTTTCTTATTTATCTGTATAGTTTAGAGAGAGAGAGAAAGAGTGGAGAGACGAGAGTAGAGACGAGAGAAGATAGAGTTCTAGCACTTGGAACTCTGCCCAGTTCCCCTTATAACCATTTATTTGATGATGAATCTGTAAAACTTACACTATGACATATAGCACTCCTGTAGGACTGTTACTGAGTCTTATAGCACTCCTGTAGGACTGGTACTGAATCATACCCCACTCCTGTAGGACTGGTACTGAATCATACAGCACTCCTGTAGGACTGGTACTGAAACATATAGCCCTCTTGTAGGACTGCTGCCGTAGCATATAGTTCTCCATTAGGACAGGGTAGTCTACTGTAGCCTAAAGATGCCTGGACATAGTGGGACTGGATATATTTAAAATATATTTTGACAGGCCTTCATACATACTAGAAGACTGAGCTTTAAAAAAAACACAACGACAAACAATGTACTACCTACAAGCACTACCGTCCTCCCCTTTTACCGTTTGTGCACTGTACTTATAAGCTGCCAACAGAATATATATATATATATATATATATATATATATATATAACTATATTTAAAATACTCAAGAAGTAACATTATAATAAAAATAATCCTTAGTTTTATCAAGTGTTTTGGGGGCAGTGGACTAAAGCTTATCGGGTATATGATGCGGTACAGGGTGTCCGTCCTATAGATTGGATTTATTTATATTAACTACTTGTGTTTTGCTGCATCTACAATATCTGATTTCAAAATTAGCTCGTCCAACTTGGGGAGAGCAATGGGGTCGACTAGGCCTAACAGTCTGAGACCAATTGGAGGGAACATAATCAGCTGCTAGCTTATCTAAGTTGTTGTTTTTCTTTGATATTCTACTTCGAAACAAATTAATTATCAATGACTGAACTGGTTCTAATTATCTGTTGCAGACATGACTATCACACATAGTTGTTAGAACTGACGGGAGGGGTAGAAAGGAGATAATGTTGAAGTTTTGCTCTTTGTCTGGATGGTCAATTGTTGAGTTTTGTGTGACTTGTTGCCATATTTAAGATTTTACCCTCCCTTGATAAATTGTGTTGGGTTGAGGGTATTTGCAAAGGCCTCTGTTACTTTGTCCTTAAAAAAGGATCCCAATATAAAGCTGTTTTATTTCCATATTGGTACTATATTGTTATCTATTAAACAAAAAATAAATAAAGATAGCAAGTGTATGTACTAAATAAAGAAAAAATCTAACTCCTATCTTTTCTTGGAGCCTTCGAACAGTTGTTACTACATTGTATGTAAGTGAATTAATAAGCTTATTTTTAAATGCCAAGAATGTATTGCGTTTGTATATGTTGGGGCATTTTTTTTATTTGATTTTTCAGAAATACAGGTCAACAGCCTATATGTTCATATCTCTCATCATGTAAATTAATTTAAGTGATAATGAAAACAGGTATTTGCACTTGTGTTTTGTATTTGTTAATCATGTGATGCAGAACCCACTCTCGTTACCTGTTGCTAATCTTCAATAAAGATAATTTAATTGAATGTTCAACGTTTATCATCCCCCGATGCACAATAGCTGAAGCAGAGAGATGTGCTGTACGTACAGGTGCTCACAAAGCCTTGATAGTGTATATTAAACAAAACGCACCTCCGTGTGGCCACTTACGTTCACAGCAGTGGCAGGCCCAACTAGTTCAAGTCGAGCTTACTGTCTGCTAGCAACGAAGCTACACAGCTAGCTAACTAATCAAAGTCTCTGTCCTCGATGAGTGGGCTCACTTTCAACTAAAAGTACTCATGGAACTAGGTAATACATGTGTGTGAAAAAACTGAGTGAGAAAGAAATTGTTTGTTTATTTTAATGCTATGGCGGGAAGGGGGAAATATTCTCTTCCAAGCAAGCGAGGTTGATTAGTTAACTAGCCAGCGTGCTAGCTATCTAACATACCTAGCCTTTATTTGATTGTGTGTGGTAGCGGCATGCTAACATTTTTTGCTAGGTGGCGTTAGCTCATTGATACAAAGCGGTGTCTAAAATGCATGAGCGTTAGCTTGTAAATACGGTGACACATTGATCGGAATTTACTGTGCTGACAAACTAATAGGGGGTTGCTTTGTTTGTTACTGTAATAGGATATTCTAAATGACACAAGCTAGCCACTTCGAGCTACCGTTATCAGATCTTCTTAATTACAGTTGTCTTGCTTGGTAAACTTGTAAGTTGTATATTGTTGACTGGTCAAACAATAAATATCGGGACTTTGTCTGAAAACCTAATAAAACCTGTTTGTGCTACTTTGTCCCCAGAAAATTATCTAACGGAGGATCAAGGGGGACAATGAGGATCAATCAATTCAACAACCCTCATCTCCAGCTCATGTTGCTTGTGTTGTCCCAGACACTGCCACATCTTGCTGTCTGATCCGGCACAGGGGAGTCATACGCATCTATTCTCAGCTTCTGGACCAGAGTCCCATATCAACAAGACGCCCCTGGTTTGCCACTTTAAAGCAAGGACTGCTTGCCCGTTTAGTAGCTTGCTCATTTAGTATTAAATAAATTAAGCCCTTGGACAGATAGGAACATCCATTCCTTTGGAGTTACCTGCGTTTGTGTGTGACCCACTATGGAGTTCACCATGGAGTACTGCATGGATCAGGTGATGCAGAAAGATGTGGGGAGACGGTTGCAGGTAGGCCAGGAACTCGTGGACTACATCCTAGACCCAGAGAAATGTCCGGACTTGGAGCACGACCAGACTTTGCTGGACCGAATGGTGGAGAACGTTGCCTCATCCTGGGTCAACTCCAGCCATTTTAAGGTAAGACTCTGGTACATTAAATGGGAAAAGCTTTGTGTTGTGTTGACGTGTCTGATCTTACACTTTACCATGTTAGGTATTCCTACACACATAAGGAACACACAGTCATAAGCTGGTTCTGATACCCCGTTTTATATAATTCACACCAGTTGAGTCAGTTACTTGGGAATCAAAAATTACTGCTGTTTAATCAGTAGGGGTATAGTCTGAATTGTTGGTGAACCAGACTTGTAAATCAGCAATCATCTATTACGCTTACTGACGCTTACAAAGGTAAGTGGATTATTTTTAGCAGAGTTGTAGCATAGACCAGCTGTGACAGGAAAACATTTGTTCTTCGTACGTGCCTCAACCGCCTTATTTAGCAGGTTTGTTAAAGCCCGAAACCCTTAAAGCTGAGCCCTGGTCTCACCCCTTTGATCCCTGTGCGTGCTCTGCTATACGAGGAGCTTCCTCCTGGGTTTTACCACCAGGCTGCTCTTGATTCCAGCTAGGTTAAGAGTATCCCAGCACTGCCTTTTACATGCAATGCATAGGTGTACAAAAAGGTGGCTGCGTTTGAATACCTTTTCCTCTCCTTTTTTTTTGCTGTATTTTTTTTATATTCAGGCGTCCTCCTGCTAGGCTTGTCTCTATCGATATGTCACATGACTGAACAGGTGTGAGCAGGTGCTCCGTAAACGCAGCCGCCAGTCACCGACAAAAACCAATCAGAGGAGTGCTCGTCTGGGCAAGAGGGAGGAAGTACAGCAGCTGCATCCAGGAGAGAGAGAGAGAGAGAGAGAGAGAGAGAGAGAGAGAGAGAGAGAGAGAGAGCACGAGAGAAAGTGAGAGAGAGAAAGGCACAGTGAGGGAGAGAGAGGCAGAGAGAGAGACTTCCTCCCCAGAACGAGCTGTCCTTAGAGGGTTGGGGAGTGTAACCTTGCAAAAAAGCCATTTTAAATTCATCATATGAGCTATATTTTGTGTGTGGTCTGACCGCACTGTATTCGCCATATAGGGTAGCTGAACCTATAAGTCGCCAGCTACCATGGCTCGTAATTAGCGTGTCTCCAGTTGCCGCAGAGAATCTGCAGCTCCTTACGAATCGCTACATGTGGAAGATCACACAAGGGAGAGTGAGTGTGCTCCTTTCAGGAACCAAGCAGCCCTAGTGGATTACGGCCCTACTAAGGATGTGTAGGCTTAACTTTTATATTTAACATGTAATGACCTGAGGCCCTCTTTACTGACTCAGTGGTTGACTTTATAAGCATCGTTCAGCGTGCCACCGCGGGACGGCTTGGCTGTCGATACGTGTTGTTTGCTTGGTAAGGTTATAACTTTACAAAGCCTCCACGAATAGGCCTCGGGGCCGGGACGTTATTGAAACGTTGTCGTAACCAAAGCGATGCGAACGCCTCGGAGGATCCTCGTCCGACGGAAAAGGAAAGCGTCAGGCGGTTTCGGGGAGCAACCACCTCTGTTTTTCATTGGTGCCGACCTGAGCAGCTTATCACTCCGAGCCAATCAGGACGCTTACTGTAGTGCCTCCCACTGGCCTGGAAACGGGGTGCTCGTCCTATCCCAGTGACTACTATGGGCTGTAAACGGGGACGACGGTGCGCCTGGTAGCAGTGGTGTCCTTAATCCGTCACCGTCATTACCCCAGTTATAGAGTTGCCCCACCAGCAGGTCTCCCTGGACACCAGAGATTATTCCTCCAGACACCAGCAGGATTTATACTCTAGGCAGATATCACACAACCAGACAGAATGCGAAGTTCTGGATACGATCTGATATTGATTGACTGCTGAACCATGTTCTGTGTTTTTTTTATTTGAGAGTACTTAAAAAGAACTTTGCAAAGTACTTATAGTGTTTTGGAGTTGGAAGTGAGGCTTTAACTCATAATCAATGGTGATACTTTTTTATTGTTTGGCTTTAGGAGCAGAGATAAGACCCCGTTCAATGTGCGGTCGACCGCATGCTCTGTCTCACTGAAGGCGGCTAATGTATTTTAGATGAGACTAATGAAAGATCTTAAGCTCTGAAAGTAAATCGATTGAGCCTGAAAGCTGAGAGCCTGTCCTCCTGCCACCCAATAGAAGGGACGATACTTAGTTTTCTGGTGTGTTACGGAACGGGCGGCTGTGGTTTAGAGAGCCTGTGAGAGAAGCAAGCAGACAGGGCACGCACGCACGCACGCACGCACGCGCACACACACACACACACACACAGGGCAAAGTAGACCGAGAGGTTGTGTGCACAGCTCTCAATTTAGGTCTGACTCAAAAATGAAATGGAACGGTCTGGAACATGGCATACAATTTGATTAAATTTTTTTAACTACATTCCATCATAGGTTAGTAAGTTCCTTATATGTCCTGTAGATGGTGCCATTTCTATCGTTTTGAGATTGGTCACAATGTCTTAATCACATTCAGTTGTTTGAATGTGTTTTCCAAAAATTGCACCATAGCCCAGATACAAGACCTGGGTGATGCGAATGTGTCGTTTTGTGGTGTTAGCAGGGATACTCTCACTATCCGTTCATTGAGTGTCCCAATCCACCCCGAGACAAGGAAGGTTGGAAGGGAGGCGGGTCGAGAGTATTTTATAAAATAGAACACGGTTTTGCATCATGGGTGTAATTGTATTTTCATGTAAGTTTCTTACTGTAATGAGAACTTTAAATGTGAGACATTTTGGTTGTTTTATGACTGTTAGTGGGTTTTAACAGTGAGATATTGACGCTAATGCTTCTGGTTTTGAGATATTACCCACAATCCTTTGCAACTTACATTAAGATAGCACTTAATATCCCTTTATTTTATATATATTAAGCTCATTTTATGAACATATCTAGTTCTAACTCATATTTCCATCTTTCTGAGTCCAGGTGGCCTTGTTAGGGATGGATATGTTGTCAGCTTTTATTACAAGACTGCAGGAACGATTTAGGACACAGGTTGGGACAGGTCAGTAATAAACTAAATGTAATAAAATGTGTTTTTATTATAAACGAATTAATATCCATCAAGTTGAAACAAATTATTACAAGTTATTTTTTTTGTGAAGTCGTCTAATTATCTGTATTTCTGTGAATATATAGTGTGCACATATTTGTGTATTTGTGTACATATATACACGTATTTGTATTATTATCTGATATTCACAAGGTTGACTAAGACTTCCATAGTATGCTTAATGTGATGTTTTATTTTTTATTAAATTTTTTTTTGGTTTCAACTCAATAAGACTTTGTTACTAACTCTAATGTGTTTTTTTTTTTTTCACGGTTAGTTTTGCCTAGTTTGATGGACCGGCTAGGAGATGCAAAGGACCAAGTCCGGGACCAGGATCAAGCTTTACTGCTAAAGATAATGGACGAAGCCGCCAATCCGCAAGTAAAGTCCAGCCCAAAACATTATTATTGTCTCTTTAAAATGTGTATAAGTTTTAACTTCTATTACTATCCAAAGATTTTTTTTTTATTTAAGTTTAGTATTCCGCAGATCAAAAGCCCTATTTTCCATATTTCACTTATGTGATATTTAACATCAACGTCTGATCTCAAAACCATTTATTTTATTCTGACAGCATCAGTAGATGCCTTCTGTGTACTGTGAACTGAACCGGATGTGTTACTCTGTGTGTCCGGCAGTATGTCTGGGACCGAATGCTGGGCGGGTTCAAACACAAGAACAACAGAACGAGAGAGGGCGTCTGCCTCTGCCTTATCGCCACGTTAAACGTGTAAGTAAGCTGGACGCAAGAACCATCGAATAAAGAAACACATCTATTATCGGCTCACTGTTTGCCTCCTGTTATGGTTCCCTGTTATTGTTTATTTTTGTCTGATCATGTCCCACGGAATGTTTTGTTTTGATTGTAATAGTATTGTTTTCCCCTTCTTTTTAGATATGGAGCTCAAGGTTTGACACTCAGCAAAATTGTCCCCCACATTTGTAATCTTCTAGGAGACCCCACAAGCCAGGTACCTAATAATTTTACAGACAACACGCATGACCAAGGGAGAGTGGGACATTTATAATTGAACAGTTCACGTTATTTTGCCCGAAGAGCCCCCTCTAGTGGTCAATGTGAAACTGCCTCTGAGCTATCAGCACTGTGCACAGCTGTGCTGAACGCCGTTATTTTTCAAACGAACTGGCATGTTTTTCCAGATATGCGTTCACCCTTTTCCCTTTGGCTCTCTTATCCCTTCAGTTTTGTCATTGAGTGATTCAGACTTCCTCCCCAGAGCAGGAAGCCGTACCCACAGATCTCTCTTCCTGCTCTCTCTCTCTCTCTCTCTCACACACACACACACACGCACAAACACACGCACACGCACACACCCGCACATACACACACCCGCACATACACACATATGTACACACACACGTGCATGCTCAAACATGCACACACACACACACACACACACACACACACACACACACACATGCACACATATGTACACACACACACGTGCATGCTCAAACATGCACACGTATTTACACACATACACACACGTGCATGCTCAAACATACACGCACATACGCACACACACACGTCCGTGTACACATCAGATCCAATCCATTTCGGTGCGACGTTCGGTAACCGTGGGTTGCGTCTTCCTTCTAGGTGCGGGACGGGGCGCTGAACTGCCTGGTGGAAATCTACCGGCACGTCGGGGAGCGGGTCCGGATGGACCTGGGCAAAAAGGGCCTGCCGCAGTCACGGTGAGATTCCAACCCCCCCCCCCCCCGGTATCAAAACAATCGTTTCTTTTTCTTTTCCGGGAGTAAACCTCGTCCTATTTTACCTGTCGCCCCCTGGGGACTGTGTGAACAGGTCCCTCTGTCCCCTGTCAGGGATCTGAGTGCGGAGAGGGTAAATGGAAACGTTCCCTTTCTCGTTTCAACCACTCACTCCCCTTAGGATTGAAGAGACATATCAAAGTTAATTCAATATTTAATTTTTTATACACGCTGGAATGGTTGGATGGGGAAAAAAACGAGCCGTATATTAATGATAAACGACATTAACGTTTTAGCGTCTCAGAGGTCTAATGTTCTGTGTGTGCGTGCGTGCGTGTGTGTCCTCTTCCTCTCCTCTCAGCTTGAACGTCATCTTCAGTAAATTCGACGAAGTCCAAAGGTCCGGGAACATGATTCTGTCGCCTGTGTCTGGTGAGTCTGAATCCTGACCCACTAACTCCTTCTAACCCAATTACATAGTTACTCGCCTCTGGTGTTTTGAAACCGACCCAATTGTTTTTGCACTCCAACAAATCGTGATTCTGGGGTGTTTGTCAAGCTTAGTTTCTGTGAGGCATTGACCAGCTTTCAAACGATTGAAAGTTTTTTTTCTGGAAGTAGGTGTTTGTCAAGCTGAGTTTGTGTGATGCATTGACCACCTTGAGTTGCAAATGTCCGAAAAGAGATCCTGGAGGTTGGTGATTGTCAAGCTGAGTTTGTGTGATGCATTGACCACCTTAAGTTGCAATAAAGGGGATACTGGAACTAGTTTTCTCCAGCTTAGTCACTGTACTGCATTTGTATTGACCACCTTGTTCTTTCTACTGTACCCAACGTGCCTGTATCTCTAACAGATGGAATGGATAGGATACACTCAGGTGTGCTGTGCAGTCAGCGACTACGGTGTGTGTGTGTGTGTGTCTGTCTCTACTGTAGTAGCACCAGGGGATGTAACCTTACCCCCCCTCTTTGTGCTGCTGTCTGAGTGGGCCCCCCCTGCTTTTCACGTGTGTAAAACGACCAGGCGACCTCGTCCGAGGGAGGATTCTCCCCGTGGGGGGGCCAGCCCCCCCCCCCCCCCCTTCAGCCTCATGCGAAGGGTTTCGATGATGTTGAGTTCGTTTTAGGAATCATGTAAAGTTCCTCAGGGTGGCCCGTTGTGGATCGGAGAAGGACAGGCCACCGTCAGGAGACAGTCAGAATCAGAATTCCTTTATTTCTCTCACAGAGGAGAAATGTACATTGTTGCAGCCAAAAAGTGGACAGTGCAGATAAACGGTAAAAATAAACATATTAAATAAAGTGACAAGCACACGTAATTAAATCACGTCTAATAAGTACGCATCCATGGTGAAGTATGTAGCCCAGTATAAAAACAATATTTCGCTGAAAGTGTATAAGTATATATAGGGGGCCTGTGTGACTCCTTCATAACGTTGCCTGGTGTAGGTCTGATAGATAATCTGGCATATTTTCCTGCGAAAGCACTTTGAATGACGATGCAGTGAAATCAGAGGCCGCCTTTACTCGCTGTGCTCCGTTGGTGCTGTTTAGTTCTGCTTGGGGCCCGTGTCAGTGCACCAGGACTTTCATCAAAGTGAAGCAGTACATTTCCCGGTTCATTGAAATGTCGTTGTGGTTGGGCTCTGTCAAGCCACACACACACAGACACACACACACACACACACAGACAGCAGACCCAACCACTTCAAAGAGCTCCTCTCCGCCGCGTCCCGACAGCAGACAGCTCCATGAGTGTCACCTGAGCAGGCGAGCGGAAAAGCCCGGGATCCAGGTCGTTACTCTGGGCTGTGAGAGAGGGAGAGGAGCTTAGAGGAGAGGCTGAGGGAGGGAGGGAGGGAGGGAGGGAGGGAGGGAGGGAGGGAGATGGGTGCACCACAACGCCAAAACAAACACAGCCAGCCTAAATAACGTGTACTTTTTCACTGTCACCCGAAACAATTGTACTATTTGCCTACTTGTTGTTTGATAGGGGGTCAGAAGGGTAGTGAACTAGATGTGTCACTCTCAGAACTGCCTTTCATATCCAGGCCCAGCCTGTCCCATAAGAGCAGTGCTGATAGACCAGTGACTTGCAAAGGGGACGAGCTACGAGGGAACTACTTTTTAGGAATTGAACGCGTCCCTGGAGAGGAGACGGGGAGTGAAGACAGCTAGTCAGGCAGGAAAGGACTCTCTCTGTCTGTGGCTCTCTCTCTCTCTATCTGTTTCTCTCTCCCTCTCTTTCTCTCTGTCTCCCTCTGTCTGTTGCTCTCTCTCTATCTGTCTCTCTTTCTCTGTCTCCCTTTGTCTGTTGCTCTCTATTCTCGATCTGTCTCTTTTCTCTGTGTCCCTCTGTCTGTTGCTCTCTCTCTCTCTCTCTCTCTCTCTCTCTCTCTCTCTCTCTCTCTTATTTTGGTGGACTGTGGCGCTCTGTCACCCGTGCAGTCACAAGACCCACAGGAGGAGGGGAAAGAGGGGGAGGAGGATCGGAGGAGGATAGGAGGAGGATAGGAGGAGGGGAAACAGTGGGAGGAGGAGGAGGAGGATAGGTAGAGGCTTTACACACAGCACAACAGCAGCAGGAGAGGACAGTAGCCTTTTGTGTTTCCCTCTCCCACACCCCTCTGCTAGCACTCAGCTGTGAGTGTTTTGGTGTGTGTCCGTGTATGTGTGTGTGCGTGTGTGTGTGTGTTGGGAGGAATCGACAGCGGCTGTGGAATGACTCCAGGAGAAGGTATGGGGTTTGCATCGATCACTGCGTTCTTTCATTTGACACTAGTTTGTCTCGATGTGACAGGAAGGAGTGGTCGAATAGTCACAGGTTATTTGAGTGTCTGCCTGTGACAGCTAGTTGTTGATTGTGCACGCAGTCCCGTGTGTGTGTGTGTGTGTGTGTGTGTGTGTGTGTGTGTGTGTGTGTGTGTTAGGACCGTGGTGAGTCAGTAGGATTCATGTCTTAATCTGGCAGTAACCCTGACCTTGCTGGGGAGTTGAAATGTGAGGAGGCTCATTCTTGTTCCCTTGTGAGGTTAAAGAGCCTTTGTCTTTGAAACTACTGATTCTAACTTCTAACTGTCCGGGGCTACTGGGGTGGGTGGGTGCACCAACATGGTAACAGCTGGTTAGGTGGGAAGAATAGAGTGTGTGGGGACTAGTTGTGGGTGTGTTTTTAAAACGACAGAGAGTGTGTGTGTGTGTGTGTGTGTGTGTGTGTGTGTGTGTGTGTGTGTGTGTGTGTGTGTGTGTGTGTGTGTGTGTGCGCGTGTCCAACATTGCTGTTGTGGTAATGGGCCGTCTGAGTGTGTGTGTGTTAGGGCTGGTATAGAAACGGGGCTGGGTGTGTGTCCAACATGGCTGGTTGGGGCGGGTGTAAGGACTGGGGCTGGGTGGGGTTTAACACTGCTGGTGTAAGAATGGTTGTGGGTGTCTTTTTATCGCTGCTGTGAAGTCCCAATGTTGGATTGTGTGTGTGTGTGTGTGCGTGCGTCTGTCTGTCTGTCGG
>JAVQJS010087586.1:0-10998 GCA_036024795.1 Galaxias rostratus | reverse complement strand
GACTTGAAGTGTGTGTCCATGTGTGTGTGCGTGTGAGACAGAGAGAGTTTGTGTGTGTGATGTGTGTGTGTGTGTGTGTTTGTGTGTGTGTTTGTGTGTGTGTGTGTGTGTGTGTGTGTGTGTGTTGTGTGTGTGTGTGTGTGTGTGTGTCTGCAGACTGGCCTATCACCGAAATGTCAGTCTACATGAGAAAGATACGAGACATAGAGACACACACACACACACACACACTTCTGATAGGAGAGAATGAGAGAGACAGAGAGAGAGAGACACAGAGAGAGAGAGAGAGTAGGAGTTTACATTTTCAGCAGAGAATGTCTGTTGTCATGTCACTTAGATAGACGTTCACACACACTACACACACAAACTCTCTCTGTCACACACGCACACACACATGGACACACACTTCAAGTCTGAAACGCAGTCAATGCATTCCCATAGCACTTGTACTATCAACACATGTCAAGTTTAAAATATGCAGTGCTCAAGTTCCCATGACACACACACACACACACACACTCACACACACACACACACACACACACACACACACACACACACACACACACACAGTCACGCTCATATACACACACAGTCACACACAGTCACGCTCATAGAAACACACTCACACACATGCAACGTACACGTCTTGTATGTCTCCCAGACTTTCAGTGGGGCATGTTTGAGACAGTTTGACTCCCCACAAACACACACACACACACCCACACACACACACACACACACACCACGTTTTAGTTGATCTGATCCAATTGAGTAATTAAAATGTAAACCTCCTTTCACAACATTAGAGTCAACATTGATTGAGTTCTTGCAAATTCACATGTCGCTTTCAAAGAGCGCAAGTTTTGTTCTTGCATGAACAAATTCTTAACTTTAGGAAGTTTGATAAAAAATACGCTTAATCACTGATGTACTGATTTAAGGAGTTATTATTAAACATGGACGATTTCATCTTTCCACATACTTGTTAATTACTTCTTTACTTCTCTATTGTAATTTGAAAACTTGCCAGATCGATTGGGAGAGAACTGTAGTGGGAGGCAGGGAAAACGATACGAAACCCGGTTTAGTACCGCTTTATAGGCTAGGTAGACAACTACAAATAATACTGAGCAATGATCTTGCAGTGGGACCTACATTTTACTGAAATATTTTGACATGTGTGGTCCACCCGATGATTATCTGGCACTGATTAGACGTTTACAAACGCAATGGCAAGAAAGACCTTGGCAATCTGTCGTTCAAAACTTAAAATTGTTGTTGACTACGGCCATGAAAAAGGTACGTTGTTTGGCAAGTTTGCAGTTTTAGCATAGACGTATTTAATATTTTTGCCTTAATTTAGGTAAACCGTGCAACTGTGAAGGTTGTTAGTTTTTCAAACTATCAGTGGTAACAAAGCATAAACTCTGTAAAATGTAAAACCCTTTTTCGATGCTAAAACGGTCACTTTTAAATCAACTGAAAATGTGTGACTTGTTTTTTTTTATTAATACACGTGTTGTAAGTAACACAAATTTGGATCATTCACCGTTTAATCACTCTATAAAAAACGGAAAATATGTTTGTCTTCTCTAATAAATTAGACTGCAACTCAAAGGCAAACTCTGTATTTAATTCACCTTTGATAGATAGCTTTTTTAGTCCTAGATGATAATGAGACTTTCCATTTTAATAGTCTGTCTTCCTGACAAATTAAAGCTAAGATAGGTAATATTTCCAATTATATTCAGTTTTCAAAATAACAAATGTATTTTATACTCCATCACTGCAGCAGGTTGTTGGTCAAAGCATTGTGAATATGTGAGAGAACCAATGTGAGAAAGAGAGTCTGTTGAGCTTTTTGGCCCGAGCAACTTTGAGTGAAACGATCCTTTGGTTCTACTGTAGGTATAATTTAACACGGCAAAGACTGTTTGAGATAATACCATACTTCACCTTCTCGGCACCAAGCCGGTTTTATTCAACGTACACAACTCACCGTCCACCTTGTCGACCTTCCAATCAAGAACCTGAAACATAATCAAAACATTGGCCCCTAGGAAATTAAGCTAACAAGGCCTCAAATGGAGGGGCTCGAAACTGTGTTTGAAAGTGCACTGTAGTAGCGCAAGAGTGTTCCAGGAAGAATGCAGGATTTTTGGAAGAAGCCCAAAAGGCTGCAGGAGACTAATGGCTAATGACGGATAATGAGTTGTGTAATATAGTTGAATTAGTGGTCTATAAAAACGGTGGATGCACTGTGTGATTTACCATATAAGGACATGCTTGGCCAGTTCTTTTATGAATGCAATGCTTAACAAAGAAAGATTGCATTGACATTTAAGGTTATCTATATGTTCTAAATTATAATAGTATTCTACTATGATACAGTGGATTGTACTGCATTCATTTCAATAAATGAAGGCAATTCAAAGTATAATGCTAAAATATGGAAGTTGTGCTATATCTTTTATAGTCTTTATAAAAAATATTATTTTTCATAATCTTAACGAGATGCAGTTTATAGGTCAAGCCCGGTTAAAAGGCAGGTGAATAGCAGTTACACAATTATCTTAGGACAGGGCAGGAAAACTCTGATGTCATTCAGTGTCCCACCCTCTACTGACATCTTCCTGCCTTCTTTATAGCCTTGAAAAGATCGCCCTGATAACCGACATAATTGGACATGTTTCTGTGTTGAGGTTGAAGGAGATAGACCCATAACACAAGCGGGCAGATACCTTCACATACACACCTCAGAACAGGTGTATGTGTGTGCTCGTCTTGCAGCAGGTGCAAGCGAGGGGTGGCTGTGGCAAAGTCCATGTTTACGGATGGCACACTGATATCGTCCTTTATAGAGTCAACGTCGAACCCACTGGATGCTCCCATGGGCAGTAAAAAAAGTCCTCGGTGGGCCTCTGTGAACCTGAAAGAAGCATCATCCCCATTTCCGATCATACTTGGAAAGGACCAGATTAGGACCTTGCACTAGAAAATGTGAAATGCAAGATGTGTGAGTGAATGTCCCCCGCCTCTAAAATATGGCAGATACACATGCACAGTGGCCTTTGCTCTGACATTCAGTGAGCCTCATTTCTATCAAGCAAATAATTGGTTTTGTTTATTTCATTATACATTTGATTTACTACTTGTAGTTAGGGATTCAATGAACACACCCTGTCATTGCTTTATCTTTGTCTCCTCTGCCTGCAATGCATGTTTTTTCATATCTGTGAAAAATTTTCTATTCCTAACTTTACTTACTTCATCAAGGCAATTCTTTATCCTGCATCTTACTTTATTTTACTCATTGAAAGAAGACATTTTAATACATGTTTACAAACGTTTGTGTTTGTGTTCCTGTGTTCTGTTCTTGTGTGTCTTGGTGCATGCAAGCAGTACATTGTCACATTCCTCTACAGCTTTCTTAATGGAGACTTCTTCCAAAGACTCCATCATTATTTCTAACAAAGTTTTGGTGCACTGCCAAATAGGCGACTAAATCTGTGGCCTAATCTGACCAAGTATTCTCATTGTGTGGTTTTCTAATGTGAACAAAAAAATTCCATAAAGGCCAGGTTTACTATAATTCAAAATGAAACTTCAGATGAAGGGACGGATCGTGAATGGAAAGGGAAGGATGTTATGGACTGCTGAACAGACACGTGTTGGTGAGCAGCCACATGGCCCCCTGCTGTGACAAAGGCAGACCAAGTCGCCGTGTCGCATTCCTCACAGTTAAAACATGCGACCACTTCTTATTCTCAGTTATCACCTAGAGCAGCTAACTTTGAGACTCCAGATCTCGTTGGTGTGGACTAAGCAATACATAATTTAATAGTTGGAAGTGTTCAATGACCAACACCTAATTATTATTAAACAGGGAGGACAGAAAATGTGCTCTGTAACAAAACAATGCTTTTATAACTTTGCTGCTGAAGGTCATTTAGGGGTTTTGTTGAAGCTTGCCTACAATGTTTATGTGCAACCATTGTTGACACGTTCAAGTAAACTAAATGTGGTGCATTCTTATTTCCCCAATATAATGTACTTAAATATGGTATTTCAATAATCAAATATCATTTTGTGCTACATATCATGTCCATTCTAAAATATGTATGGAGTAGGGGAAATATTATCTTCTTCTTAGGTGGTGATAATCCCTGCAGAGTTGGCATTAAAAGCCTTAGGGAATAGGAAGTAGGGACAAGTATGGGGTATATCTCAGTTAAAAATAAATTAATACTTTTTTTAATATCTGGCCTTCGGGAATTTTTCTCAAATTAACAAAACATCTGGGATGGAGGGTGCCCACTTGAAAATCCTGATGACATAATAATAATAATAATACATTATATTTATAAAGTGGTGGCAGCACGGTGGCGCAGTGGTTAGCGCTGTTGCCTCACAGTAAGAAGGTCTTTGGTTCGATTCCCACCTGAGGGCCTTTCTGTGTGGAGTTTGCATGTTCTCCCCGTGTTAGTGCGGGTTTTCTCCGGGTACTCCGGTGTCCTCCCACAGTCCAAAAACATGCTGGTAAATTGGTGACTCTAAATTGACCATAGGTGTGAATGTGTGTGTGAGTGGTTGTATGTCTGTGTTAGCCCTGCGATGGATTGGCGACCTGTCCAGGGTGTACCCCGCCTCTCGCCCGAAGTCAGCTGGGATAGGCTCCAGCCCCCCCCCCGTGACCCTGCATAGGATAAGCGGTTCTGATAATGGATGGATGGATGGATTTAGAAAGTGCTTTTCAAGACGCTGTACAAAGTTAGAGTGAGCAAAAATATAGCAAAACAAGTCGCCGGTCCATCACAAAGTCACAAACAGCAACTCACACATTCACACCTACAGACAATTTAGAATCACCATACACCTGCATTTTTTTTGACAGTGGGAGGAAACCAGAGAACTCGTAGGATACCTACGCAACACGTGGAGAACATGCAAACTCCACACCGAAAGGCCCTTGGGTCAGGTGGGGAACAAACCCAGAACCTTCTTGTTGCAAGGCAGCAGTGCCAACCACTGACCTACCGTGCTGCCCAGGCAAACAAGTATCAAATATTGAAAGCACTTCTGAAAAGGTGGGTTTTGAGCAGGTTTTTGAAGGTGGGGATGTCAGAGCAGTCACGGAAGGGTTGGGGGAGTGAGTTGAGAGAACATACCTGCTCTCAACCCCCCCTTAAGTCCATTCTAAAACATTGTCTTTTAAAGGATTTATCTCTGAATATGGCATCATGGATATAATAACATCCTATCTTAAGAATATTGAAATGTCTGATCTAGATGGGTTTCTGGTGATTTTTGTGAAAAGAATAACTGACAAGGGAAAGTCCTTGTGACAGATTGGAGAGACAGCTGACCAAATTGAACAGACCCCAATGGGGCAGACATGAGCTAGCAACTCGAGTCTGTAGCACCAAACACACACAAAGCAACAAACTAAACTTAAGTACAAACACCTCTAGAGTCTGCGAGAGCAGACAATGACTCATATACTGATAACATGGGTTTTGATCCTTAGTAAAACTACTATGAACATGAGAAGCACTATTGAAACCAATGCGAAACCAATGCAATCGTAGGTAAAAGTCACCAGATCTGCCCTTGTGGCAGGGAAAATAAGTAAACAGCTGTAAGGGGCCTGAGAATACACCAAAGTAAGGAAGGGTGTCTAGGAAGAAAAGTAAGTTAAATAACGGCCCGTGGCTGGACACAAACCAAAGTTAATGGGTCATCGACAGCTCCAGCATTGAGGCATCACAGACAAGCACCGAAAGAAGGGATGAGGTGGTAGAGCCCAAACAAGCACAAAAACCTCCAAGGAGAATTTCAGTGACCAAAATTTGAACTTGGCACAAGTAAATCGAGATGGTCAAACAAGACCCCTTTGGAATAAAGCAAATTAGTAGTAGATCAAATACGTAAGCAAGAGGTAGCAGTAAGGGGCGATAAAAAAAGACAAAAAAAAACAAAGTAAAGTGACCATCTGCTGCTGAAAATATGTTTGGGACTCCACTAACATTGATATAAATAAGACACTTACTTAGAGGCACAGTGGAAGGGGCTCAGTGGAAAGGAAGCTAAATAAAATAGGGGATATCATATGTGATTATGGAAAGAGATTTGGGCTACAGGAGAAACTCCAAAAAACAGGTGGAGCCAAGAAAATTGAGGAGGCTACAAGAGATCAACAGGCTAGTTAAAGAAAGAAGGCTATTGAAAAGGCAATGGAATAAGTGTCTTATGAAGAAAGGGCAGGTATGAAAGACTTGCGGGACAGCTTAGAGAATCAGTTGTCGACAGTCCTTGTTCGACAAAGCAAAAAGCGTAACGCTTAAAACAACCATACAGGAACTGGAGTCCCATCTAAAAGAAACTCACACAGATGAGAAAATGCATGAGGAACTCACAGTTTCCGCGGACATTCCACCAATTGTCAATCCAGTTGAGCAAATGGACACCGGCCATCCAAAATGTAACAAGGTGCAAAAGACAGTCAGATGTGCAAGAGCAGCATCGGCACCGGGACCCAATTGCACTTGATGTTCTACATTTTCTTTGGAAAGTCCTGAAGCTAGCATGGAAAAAACAAATATTCCCAGATCATGGCGTTGAGGAATACTGGATCCAGAAATATTCTAGTGACATTAGTGGGTTCAGACCAGTTTGATTGCTTGATATGGAGGGGAAAATATTTTTTACAGTAGAAGGACAAAAACGAAGCAAATACTTTTACAAATTATTGTATTTTTTTTTTACAAATTACAAGTTTATTGATACCTCAGTACAGAAAGCAGGCCTTTCAAACTTCTGTTGGTGTCTGGAGCACAACTAGCATGATCTGGCATCAATCAAATTGGCAAAACGTTGCGTCATTTTTCCTGGACTGGTCTGTGTCCCACAATGTGGTCTGAATTTGAGTTTTTTAAACAATTAATGCCATACCAGTTAGAGTAGAGGGCGATATGCGCCACATTTACTTTGTCATGGAGGGAGTTACGGAAAAGAAGAGTAGTAGAGCCAAACAAAGCTCACGGCAGCTGAGGAGAGTGTGTGATTTGAAAATGCTTACTGATGTCAGCCAACAACTGAGTGTCCCATTGGAGATTGCAACAACTAACTTAAGACCAGACTCTGGTCCAACACGAAGGAAATTGTTTATTTTATAGAGCTAACAGTACAGTGAGAAAAAGCAAAAGATGCGGATTACGAAAGAAAGAAACTGCACTAAAGTGAATTAGCATCTGAGTCAGAACAGCGATGTTGGAGCTTTATTCTGCCCTGTGGATGGTGGATGCAATGGATTTGTACAAAATCAACAACCCACTACTTAAGCAGTTAGGGACATGCGTCATAAAAGCTATATCACATCTAGCAGAAAGAAGTAGCCAGTGGCTATGGCTGAAAAAGAAGGACCCTGTTAAGGCACAGAAAAAAAACATCATGTGGAAAAACCAAGAAGTGGTTTAAGCTCAGGACAA
Organism: Galaxias rostratus; assembly: GCA_036024795.1. Classification (NCBI taxonomy): domain Eukaryota; kingdom Metazoa; phylum Chordata; class Actinopteri; order Galaxiiformes; family Galaxiidae; genus Galaxias; species Galaxias rostratus. The sequence continues at coordinate 3,508 of JAVQJS010087586.1, read as the reverse complement.
AGGTAGAAAAGGTAAAGTTTTCCCTGCGGAGCGTAGTTTATCAAGCCTGCAGGAACAGAGTTGGGAAAGATTATCTTATTTTCAGGTATGAGTATCCCTGCAGAGTTGACTTCCAAAACGTGCAGGAATAGGAAGTAGCGATGAGTATATCTATCGGTTTAAAAAAAAACACAACAACTAAAAACAACAAAAAAAACATTTATTTTCTGTCTGTGAGTCTGAGAGCAGACATAGGTGGGGGTGGGTCTGAAACGTCATTGCTCACTGTTAAGCCTTCTAGAGGTGTCGTGGGCTCTAATAAATGAAACATCTTGTATGGAGGGTGCCCACTTGAAAACCCCAATGACACTTCACATCCTTTAACAGACCTATTAGTTTACTGAGTTAAATGTGCACTTTAAGTATGCAGACACCAGGTGTGATAGTGTGCTGAGGACACAGTAGTCAGAGTTCCACAGCAGACTCAACTGGTGCTTATCAGGAACAGGGTCAATTGTACACATCACACAATATAATACATAATAAACATAATAACGTAGAATGTGTAAAAAATTGTATGAAAGCTTCTTTGTTCAAAATGAAGACAAATAACATTATGAAATAATGAAACAATGAATTTAGTAAACCTTAGCAATCATTTGAACTTAGAAAATGTAATTCAATCTTGTGAGAAGGTGTGAGTTAATTTGATAGTCTGGACTTTATGTACACAACAAGGAAACCCAGCACTTTGCTATCGGATCTGTGAAGGTGGAAAAGCAAATAAATCGTATACTACCGATAGACATAGTAAACATTGTGTCGACTTGGGGTCAACTACAACAAATCTATATGTGAAAACGAAGAATGTGTGTGTACTGAGTTTAATTGGGTTTATGGAGACTTTAGTGGTCTGTATGTTAGTTACTCATCACACACTCAGAATGTCATAAAAACACATTAACCATTAAGCGGTGAGGAATTCCAGTGTGGTTTGGGACAGTGTGCCCTGCGGGCCTTTGGTTTACTCTATCCAGGGCAGAGGGGTCGTTGAAAATGGACTTATACATCATATATTACCCAAATCTAATTAGGCTCCAAAGACAACAGCCTGTTCCTAATTGGCAAGGACTCAGTGAGTGTAAATGTTTAACTCAATTTGGAGCTTCAGTTATGGATCTCTGACTAACTCAGGTGTGTGTGGTGGGTACCCATCCGGCTGATGCACTCATCAATCAATTTTTGTACAATAAGAAATACTGCCCGCTCAATAATGTCTAAACTGCTTGACAGGAGTTCACATGGGCATGTAACACTTATCACAGCCACATACAATATGGAAAGGCTACAAGGACAAAATATTCAAGGATTGCAGGAGAAAAAGACGTAAAAAAAAAAACAGTTTTAGGAGCTGGGGACCCTCTCAATGGCATGAAGTCGAACAAGGATCAGTATCCATAAAACATGGACTGACTGTTTTAGCCAACCAACAAAACAATTCACATCTCATATTTTGGCCAGCATCAGAAATAATAATAATAATAATAATGATACATTATATTTATAAAGCGCTTTTCAAAACACTCAAAGACGCTGAAATACAGTAGCTGGTCCCAGTCCCAATTTCTCTGTCCCAATTAAAATAACTTCCCTGCAGATGCTGGGTTTGTGTTAGCCAACTCATTCAAAATGTATTGATGATAATTCCATACCTGATGGTGGAGCAACATGAGCGGGATTTATTTTGGGTGGGTTTGGGGGCACAAGGAGAGAGGGGGGCCTGAGATGGATCCTGGTTGACAGCTCATTAAGGGTTAATGAGTAGCCTGGTGCTTTGTGGTTGAAGCCACTCGAGGCCCAGCGTTAATGTTACACTCACCTTGCTCTATTGAGCAAACCGCAAAGACTAGCTCGCATCGCTCCAGCACACTGTATTGTACAGCACACAGCGTACAACGTCAAAGGGGATTCAGTAATACTAAACCTACGTGCTCAAATGTGTCACCCGCTGCTCTGGAGCTTTCATTGGGACTCAGTGCTGCCTCCTTAGGGTCGAATAGAGACTAAACCCGCATTTATGATCTCCAAGTGTTGGAATATTAGTAGGTATTCATGCCAAAATACATTTGTGTGATGTTTGACTAAAAGTTGTGGATTAATTTAAATATGATGTAGATGGCTGTAACAGTGGTCTTTACAATGATTTTGGTATGCAACAGTCCTGTTTAAGTTTTTAGTGGATTGAGAAACTACCTGTAAAGTAACATTACCACAAAAATCTGTGTCACCGCCTTTACCACTGTTTTAGCTATCAACAGCATAATTTCTGTTGCACAGCCGCAAATACCCAACTATAATCTATAGGCATTCTTACTCATCTCTACCCTCCAGGTGGGCACTGTCCTCCTGCACTCAACTCCTCCAAAGTGTACATGTGACTACTTCGTTGTCTCCAATAGCCCAAAAAACCTAACACACAACTACATTTCCCAATCACCAAAAACACAGGTGATCTGACTCTACAGTGAAACAATGCACATCTGATCAAAGCAACAGCTGGCAATCCAGCTGGCATTTGTAACTGAAAATTAGCTGTATGGGGTAAGGTAGTAAATATTCAAATCTAGAATACATGCCTTTTAGAATTGGTATGTAGTCCCATTTATTTTATACTTTTACTACACTTTGAACTAACCTGTCATCTGGGAAAGAGTGATGACGTTATCCCCTATTCCACTCCTCCTGTGGATAAAGTGGCACATATTATATTTCCACAGGTAGGTCGGCTTAATGACCCCTTTGCTTTCCCGATACTTAGCGAGGCTAGAGAGGAAGCCCTGAGCTTGGTTCCCGAGTCTGTCTTGGGGTGTGTGACTTTCCCTGTGCTCACCAAAACCAATCTGGTGGACATCTGCAGGGGGTTTACCATGTCATTAGGAATAGCCACTCGCTCAGGCACCACCATGGCAAACTCAGAGAAGGAACTTTCCTCCAGCCCTGTCAAGCTCTCGGGGGAGCTAAGGGGAGGGCATTGATCCCTTGTTGGGCCCTCACAGGGGAGGGGCCCATCGTTACTTAGGGGGGCGTATCAGGGTGGATATCTCCCAAGGGAGATGTTGGCCCTCTTTTGTTTTTCAGAGAGGAGGAACAAAAAAGCCCCCTGGATAGTGTTAGCTTAAGCCTGGCAGGTTTACCTGCACACAAAGTGAAGGTTAGCCTAGATCAGGGCCCCCATCCATCTCTAGTTCACACACCCCTAAATTACCCATTGTGATATAGTAGCCTCAGTGACCCTTTGATACCAAGTCTTTGAGTATTTCAGAGCAATTTCTCAATCTTAATTGCCTGACAGTTTGTGGAAATAAACTGCAACAAGATAACCTTTCCATGATGATTTCTGTATTTTTACACTTACACGATCACAAATGCGCACGCACACACACACACGCACACACACACACACACACACACACACACACACACACACACACACACACACACACACACACACACACACACACACACACAC
>JAVQJS010087580.1:0-11520 GCA_036024795.1 Galaxias rostratus | reverse complement strand
TTGCTCTTTGCACACACGCTAGTACTAACACACATACACACATACATACATACATACATACATACATACATACATACATACATACATACATACATACATACACACAGGTTTACAATTTTCTTTTTGCTCATAAAGAATACAAACGCATTCACATGAGCATTACGAAATGTTTAGTTTTTTTTTGTCACTCGGTGCAGCGAAGCAGGTCCTGGATCTTGTGTTATGATGTTTGTCCCCTCTGAAAGGTATAGCAAGTCTTCCAGGAGTATTCCATCCCACCTCAGCGCAGGTACCAGCTCTGTCTGGCCAGATCTCAGGTAAGGCAGATTGAAATACAAGTGTCAATGTGACTTTTAAATGTTTTATTTTTATTTGACAAAAGACATAAAGGGCAGACCTAACAGCAGTGACCATGAATCGATCCACGTCTGATGTGTGCACTCTGCGTTGTGTTGATGTACGAGTGACGCGGGCGAACCGATACACGTTACGCCAAAGTGAATTTCTCTGTGGCTCCAGGCATGCCGGGCCCGCTCCAGGGAGTCCAGGGCGTGGTGTCGCCCCATGAGCTGCTCCAGAGACTGCAGCTGGTCCAGCAGGAGCAGAGGCAGGGCCCCAGCGAGCCTCCGCGGCCCTCCCCGGGCCTGGCTCCACGCTTCCCAGCCGCAGGCCCGTCCACAGCAGGCCTCTCTGCCGCCCCGGCCTCCGGACAGTATTCCTCTGCTAACCTGGCCCAGAGGGCTGGCCTGCAGCTCCAGGTACTGGGACCCTAGGCTTCATGCTCTCATGCTTTTAGTTTGTACTTTATTTGGGACCGAAATGTCATTTAAAATTAATTAAATTAATCAATCTCAATCTCTTTTTAATTAAATTAAAAATCTATTTTACTCTGCATGACCTTTACTTATTTCACTTGACTTCTGCATGAGTCACTGTCACTTGACTTTTATGAGCCACCTCTGACCCATTCGTTCCACGTCAGTCTCATCGTCCGAGGACTGTTGATGAAGAAACGAACCCCGTGCGTCTGTCCCTTTCCCTGCTCTCCAGGTGATCTCTCCGCAGCGTATCCCTGCCACCGTGGCCCCCACCACCCTGCTCCTCTCCCCCAGCGTGTTCTCCCAGAGCAAGGCCCCCCCGCCCCAGACGGACAGCGGCCCCCCTCCCTCCGGGCCCAGGGCTCCTCCGCCGGGGTCAGAGGACACCGTGGCGCTGAGCAGGAGCCAGCTGCAGGCTACGCTGCTGCACTTGATACAGGTTTTAGACCAGCGCTCACACACGCAAACACACACCGCCTCTTCAAACAGGTCCAACACTTGCGCGCCCACACAAGCACGCGCATTCACATGTACGAATGCATATTTTGTGAGTGTCTAGTGGTGGTGTTGTTTATATTTCTGGCTATCTACATGTCTGGGATTCTGTGTGTCAGATGTTGATGCTAGTTTTGGTCCCTGTGTGTTTCAGACCGACAGCAGCTTCCTGGACACCATCTACTCATCTTACATCAGCCGCTTGACACATGACAAGGGCAGCACAAAATACTGAGGCCTTGGACTTCTCTCCTCGCCGCTCCGCTCCTCTCCTCCTGATCCCTTTCAATCCACTAAAACTCCCGTTACCCCGCCCGCTTCCTTTACTCCCGTTGTCCTTGCTCTTCAGCGAGCTCACACACAATCAGTTCTCTCACCAGCTGCTTTTGTAAGCGAACCCACGTGAAACTAATGTTAACATTCCCCTTTATTATGCTTTGGTTTTATACGGCTAGAGGTCCAGAGTAGGTTTCTGAAGGACAAAGCCTTCGAAGAACATATTTTGAATTGGCTGGCTGTGAATGGTCCTCTTTTTAGATTGGTTCAGTCACGTTTGAACGTTATTTAAAGGTTAGTAGCCCATGTAAAGCTTCTGTTATTGACTTGAGTGAGCGGCGAAAGTGTGGAATTTTTTACCTTGACCCTCTGCTACCTCAGCCAAACTTTGGAAGACACACTATGTATGCATGTATGTATCCTCGTGAGGCTAGAGTCATTGCTATGACATCCCAAGCAGACCTTCAGGTGGAGCTCTCTGCTTTTTTTTTTCTAGATGAACATTTCTTATACAAATAATTATCAATAAGTTTAGGTTGGTAGATCGTTGACCCACATGGTTCCTCATCAACAATGGCATCGCGTCAATGGGTGCCGTGTAGAGATGGTGTTCACCAAAACATCTGTGAATTGTTGTCCTATGCTTTTCCCCCCTGGATGCCTAATTCACTTCCCTGAGTCTTTGTCCACTGTGCTGTGGTATCTGTCTAGTCTTTAAGCAAACCTGATGGCTTGTTTTAATAAATAGTCATAATTGAATGTTCAGCTCAAACTCTAGGCCTATACATATGTTTCGAGCTAAAATAATAAACATATTTTATTTTATTGAAAAGACAATAAGGTATTTTTCTACTGTTTCACATAGTGTTGTCATAGCCCGTCTAGTGTAGCTCCAACAACCTCTGTAGGCATCATAGTGTAGTACAAAGAAATTCCATGAAACTTTGTTGATTTGGTTGGCTGATACTATTTTTATACTTCCATCGGAACAACTTGTTTCTTCTGCCCTCATTCAGTAGCATTGATCTAGCTGTGCAACCAGTAATAAAGCTGGCTTTTGATTAAATTGAAACCACTTATTATAGCCGGCAAACAAATGTTATAATCGATATAGCTATATTTTCAGCTAAACAAACTGCTCGGTTGGTTCTTTTAAAACGACTTTAGGACATAGCTCATCCAACCCCTCCAACAAGTGCAGTCATTCTTATCACTGAAAAATTTCAAACTTTTTAAACAATGTCAGACAGCAATAAACATTCACCAAAGGTTTAACATTGTCAGCAGATGTCTTTGATTACGATTTTTTCTAAATTGGTAATACATTCTTGGTAGATTGAGATACGTACAAGAGAGCGTGTGAGATCGAGAGGATTACATTTTTTTTTCTTTATGTTATTGGAATGATTGTAAAATATGTTACCTGACAATTTCTAATTGGATAATAAACATCTTAAAATTTCTACATATTGATACCTTTTTGTGTATTCAACATATTAGCTGTTTCCTCTGATATATTTTTTTCTAAATAGTATTGTATTATTTTGTGGACAATGAATGTGAATTAATATTTCATGTCAGTAATTGCCAGGTGAGAAAATATGACAAACTGAGTCTATTTTATTGATCCAATTATACATGAATGGTAAATAGGGTGCAATCCCACGTCGTCTGCCCTGTCCATTAAGGCCCCGGAGTAGATGACTAGCCAATAATTACTTTTATTACTCTACGTTTCCTTGGATATGCACGTATTTTTTTTTATTTTTTTTTACAAACGCGCCCTTAGTTTGACATCCAGCCAATGGACATATTGGTAAGACTAGGGGACACACATTGATTGTGTATTCGAGCGATTAAGCTATGGATATGTTTCAATTTGTTTGTCGTAGTTAAAGTTGGGCATGTAGCCAACAATAGAATGCATTTGATTGCCAGAACACACCTCATTCCTTGCCTTGCTGCAGGCAAACTCAAATGTGACACTGGCTAAGGTGTCGCAGTGAACCTTCAGCGTAATACCTTTTTGTTGTTGTTGTGTTCCAGTTCACTGACCAGCATATTACTTAATACATAATTATACCAAATATTTATAGGGTGAAGGGCAGACAACCGTTAAAACGGGAGCACAATAGCGCAGGAGGTTAAAGCAAATCGTGCTGTACGGCGTTTGGACACTGATTGGATCACGTATACCGTTTTATTATTTGTTATCATACGGATTATTAAATTCAAAAGTAAAACTTGGTTTCATAACCCTTAGATGTTGATATCTATACCGCTCTTTGCCAATTCACAGTTAGTAAAGAGAGTCCGTTTGTTTATATATGAAAATATCCAAATGCAAATTATGTCTGGTAGCACAGGTCTAGAATGTTGGAATCTGGTGACCGTCATTTGACATGGTTGCTGTTTTTAGGGTAGGCCTACACGTTTACCTTTTTTAGGAAACCTAGTATATAGGCCTTAGATGTAAAGATACCGCGTTTTACCAAATGCGGTATCTTTACATTTCAGGCCTATATTCTCGATATATTTAAATGGAAAAATTTTAATTATTTCGCTCACAGTAAAAACAAAACAAAAAAACTAGTGTCAAAGTGGGCGCCTTTCGGTTACACAGAAGCAACAACTGCAAACGATATTAAAAAAACTTCCTCCCACACTAAAGCGGTCTCTTTTTGAAAAACTGACTTTATTACTTTGTTTTCATGTATGAACGTATGGTTTATAACAAGGCTACTGAACATTTCACAGTTTTATCGCTTGACTTGTGAAGTATAGCTACCAGTTTGAGGCTCATTTGTTATGCGCAGTCGAGGAAGCTACAATGGCTGTGCTTTTCATGAATGTTTATTGAACCCCCAGTTTCTCATTATTCACCTCAGGCAATGTTGAGGTGATGAACAACATGACATTATAACCTGATCATATATTTTTTAAACCTCTTCATCAATTTGACAACACGAGCAGCATTTCAAAAAATTTGCTTTTAATCCAGACAACAAAACACGACAGAAACATACTACAAATACAAAAATAGAACACATTTCAGAAACGTGCTGCATTTGCAGACAACACTACGCATGATAGAAACGCGACGCAAATGCAAAAGCACAATACATTACAGAAACACACTGTATGTACAGGCCGCACAACACCTTATAGAAACACTGCAAATTGAAACAACATATTACAGTAACACGATACAAATACAGATACCAGGAAATGTTTTCCAGCGGACACCTAAAAGTAACACATATACAACAAACAGTAATACAAACATATCTGGACGTTTGTTCAGAGTCAGCTAATCATCAGATTTTTGGCTTATGATCTCTTGATCCAGATTTTGCTCAACACCAGAACAAAGGATCTCTGTTGTGTTGTATGTTTTTGCAACATTTCTGTAATGTGCTGTTTTCTAGATTTGCAATGTGTTTCTGTAATCAAATGAAATAGTCTTTTCCTTCGACAATTGCATTAAATACATTCAAATGGGTATTAAGTGGGTATGTATTCTAACGTTAAATGTCAATAATGTACAGTACTAGATATTGTAACATGTAATGCTTATGTTAGATTTTACGGCACGTGCCATATGGTATGTAACGTAGCTTCTAAATAAAGCCAGGAAAAATAGGAGTGATACTAACAAGCTGCTAGTGTTGACTTAATATTACAAACACAACAATTAACCTCCACATCAATTGTTGTTTGCTTACTTTGTCTGTATTATGTGTGTGTCTGTGTGCGTGTGTGCGTGTGTGTGTGTGTGTGTGTGTGTGTGTGTGTGTGTGTGTGTGTGTGTGTGTCTGTCCACTAGGTGTCTCACTGTTTACAAACTAAGCTTCCTCAGCTTTTAGGTGATCTGCAACCTGATTGGTGGAAAACATGCCTGTCTCCAGAAATCACATTAATCCTCTTGGATACAACTACACCCGTTCTCTCTTTCACTCTGCCTACCTAGATCTTTCTCTTAATGTCTTTCTCTATTCCTCTTGCTCTCTCTTCCCTCTCTTTCCGTCGCCTTGTCTCTCCTGCCCCTGTCCTCCGTTCTTCCAATCCCCCAACCCCCCTCTCTCCCACTACTTTATCCCAGTCCGCCTTTCCCGCCCCTGTCTTCCTCACTACATCCTCTACCTCTCCCCCCTCCCTACTGTGACATGCTGTGTGTGTATTTGTGTGTGAGAGATATAAAGAGAGCGAGAGAGAGAGAGAGAGAGACAGAGTGATTGACTTAAACAGAGCGATAGAACATAATAGAGAAACAGAGCAAGGGAGGGAGAGAAAACAGAGGGAGGCAGGAATGGAGGGAGGGAGGGAGTTGGGCTTTAATCTGGTTGGATTATTCTATAAACCATTGCAGAGTGTAGGAAGATACACTATAGAGGGGAAGTCCCTTACACCAACCGCCCATCCATCCATCCATTGCACTGTTCATCCGGCAGTGGTCCAGTCTCCTGGTGCCATGGGCCTGCTGTACCCGGCTTGGCTGCGAAACTGGTATGGAGCAGGCAGACCCGCACAAATAGACAGCGCGCGCATTTAGTTTTTATTTTTGTTTTTAATGCATTTTCTTGTGTTTGAGTGACAGTCGAAGGATTTCACGTTTCCCGGGATTTCACTGTGTATGCTTTCTTTCAACATTGGAACACCTCTACTCCACTCCATCTCTTTCACAATTTCACTTTCTTGTGGGTCTTCTGCGGACTTGGACACGCGAGAGAGCGCAAGGGCAGGAAGAGGAAGAGGAATGGGGGAGAGTGGAGAAAAAGGCTGTGATGGAGTATGACTCGATGGGTTCTGGACTTGACTTTGATTCCAGACAGAAGAACTCTCTCGAGTCAAGATCGACACAACGTCTGGACCTGATAATGGTGCTTAGCTAGCAGGACAATACTGAAGAAGACTTTAAACAGGGTTTTTTCTCTTCGTCGCTCCCTCTATATTTTTTCTATTTATTGAACTTTTCATTCAAACCAAAGGCTGAATGATTTGATCAACTAATTCAAGCACTTTTGAACAGAAACAACTGTGGTTATCTCCCTCTTCTGGGAACAGAAGAGTGTGTGAGTTTACAGCACACTTTATGAGAATCTATTGGGCTCACATTGTGGAGTGCTGGAGAGTTAAGCTCTCGTAGATATTCTCCTCTGGGACTCTTTCTATGACCACAGCTTTGTTTGTCTGCATCTTTCTCTTCTGACCTTTAAGTTGGCTAATATTTGGCTGTAGTGTGGCATACCTCTTGTGAAAACATCTCTGTGAGAGTTCAATACAATCTCCAACATATATAGCACTAACTCACTGCTGACACCCTCCCATTAGCAGCTGTCATCGGTGTCAGCTCATAGAAAAGTCCCAGGTCTGAAGAGATTGAGTAGAGCTATACGTAATTGATATTGTACAGAGACAATACAGTTAGAATCTTAGAGAGGAAAGTTGGTGCGGGGGGTATTTGGGACGGATCAGATCTACGTACAGTCGTATTGCGGTGTTGGAGCAAACGGAACGCCGGGATGAGGGAGTTCTACGGAGCTGGGACCATGGCTCTGTGGATTCTCTGCTTCGGAAGGCTCGGTTTGATGGTGGACGCTCAGATGAAGATCCCCCCTGAAACGTGAGTACACTGGAATGAACCGGATCCACTTACGCCCAATGGCAATGGTACTCTTATGCTGCAGTTCAACCCTCTGCCCTTTTTACACCCAACCACCCTCACAGCTCTTATACACGGTTTGTTTAATCCAAAACACTCACTATTTTTATAGCCTTAATTAAATACAACAGGAATTATACTGCAATTTAATAATTAAAATAAACTTTATTCTGAACCATATCTCAATATGTGACCAGATACATGTAGGTGTGAAGGTGTTGAACCATTTTGTAACAAACCTAAAAATATCCCATAGTATAAAAAAGGAAAAGTGAACCTCTTAACTACTCTTCTTTGACCCTTGACCCTTGAACCTTCCTCTCCAGACCCAAAGTAATTACAGTTCAAGCTCCTTAAAATGCTTCCCACTTTCTAAACTCTAATGACACTTCCCTCTTTATAGAAATGTGTGAGTATAATCACAGGCTGATAACAAGTTAAACAACTGGTGCTTGGAACAGAATGCGATCATTCATAAAGGCATGCATATCCTAGTGACATAACATAAAAGAGGACATATCTCGTTGGGCAGTCGGCACGTTATGTCGGTGCATCATCACATAGTTGCGGTCTGAGGAAACGAGCAGCCGTGTAAGAGCCGACCACCCACCGGCACATGCATGTTCTCTCATCAATGGCATTTCAAATGTGAATGCTGATCTGTACTTTGGATGGGATTTCAGTGCACCTTTGGGGCCCTGGGGAGAACGTTCACTGTGAGATTGAGGGTAGAGGAGAGATGCAATGGAAATAGATGAACACTGTGAGAGAAGTGGAAGATGAATGGCGCAACATATTGAGGAACGACGAGCGGAAAGAATCGTCAACTTACAGACGTGTCAACAAAACACTGATGACCATGTACACCAGACAGACAGACAGACAGACAGACAGACAGACAGACAGACAGACAGACAGACAGACAGACAGACAGACAGACAAATGGGCGGACGGACAGACAGGCAGGCAAGCAGGCAGACAAACAGGTAGACAAACAGTTAGACAGGAAAGCTGCTAGAGGTAGAGAGGAGGTGTAACGATACAGAACGACATAGCGAGGATATTAGGGGGAGGACGTTACTACTCGTCAACAGAGCCGAGCTCTCCCACCCTCGTGTGAGGCTATTCAACACTGGGGGATGTCAACAGGCCAGCTTCCTGCCTCCCTCAGGCCGCAGGCATGGCAGGGTTCTTTCGAGGGTATTGTTGAAAGATTGTAGGTATAATCCGCATTTTAAGATTTAAATAAAAATATTGAGACAAAATTTAAAAAAGTGTTTTCCTTGGGAAGATGGCAGCCATTGCTAAAGGTGAATGGGGTTGGGTAGCATTTCAGACTAAGATACTGATCTGACTCCTGCACTACAGTGTAAGCCTGTGGCATGGCCTGAAAGGGAATAGTGTGGCTTAGCCCAAGGACCCCGATTGATCTGACCCCTGTAACTGTTCTAAGCATCCAGCAATAAGTTCAATGAACTGTAAGCAAGAGTTTAGACACCGACTGGTTCACAACACAATCATTTTGCAAAGAAGAGCGCGACAAAAGTATTGATATTCAGCCAAAATGAAATTAGCTAATCTTATACAATGGTTGTCTTAACAGTTGCTGAGACCCTTCAATGAGGTTTGTATGTGGGGTTGATTCTCTCTTTGTTGTCCTGTCCTGTCAGTGTGCAGCAGTGGGCTGTGGCCTTTGGGAAGCAGATTGTGGCTCTCTCATCAAAGTACTCGGGGGCTCTTTTGCTGCAGAAGGTAAAATCCCTGGTCCCTCACACACACACACACAAACACAGAACCCTCTCCACCGCCAATTAACACCCGCACACACACACAGAACCCCAACCCCCCCCCCCCCCCCCATCCCCCATCCCTTCAATTAACACACACTCACACACCAGTAGTAAGACTCTTTGCAGTTACACAAATTTAAACACTGTACAGTATTTGTCTCTCAAAATGACATGACAAAAAATGATAGCATTAACACAATCACACAGAACGCTTATACTATATTTTACATTATATTTTGTTTTATGTTTTATTACTACTCTCATACCTGGGAAAATAGTGTTCATACCCGTATTGTAAAAACTTGCTACTGTAACAAATAACTGCCACCTCTTGGTTGTGTCACTGAATTACGTAACATGATTGTAGCCACATAGTATGGTCCTATTTGGGTTTGTTCAAGTTTAGACAGAGGTCTGTGTTATGTCATGGCTGGGACCTGACCATTTACACACTGGAGCTGTATCAGCCATGCAATAACACTGATGTGTTCGTGTGTGAGGGAGTGAATGAGCAGGTGCGTGCGTGCGTGTGTTTGTGTGTGTGTGTGTGTGTGTGTGTGCGTGTGTATGTGTGTGCGTGTGTGTGTGCGTGTGTGTGTGAGTGTGTGTGTGTGTTTGTGTGTGTGTGTGTGTGTGTATGTGTGTTTGTGTGTGTGCATGTGTGTGTGTATTTATGTTTGTGTGTGTGCATGTGTGTGTATGTGTGTTTGTGTGTGTGCATGTGTGTGTAAGTGTGTGTGTGTGTGTGTGTGTATGTGTGTTTGCGTGTGTCTGACAGAGAGTGAGTCAAGCTGGGCCACATCCTCAGGAGGAGTCCTGTTGGCCGTCGTCTAGACAACGGGGAAAGCAGCTGTCCGCATTGGAAATCAAAAGACGGCCTCCGTCCACATCCTCTTACCCCCCCCCCCCCCTCTGTTGACGCTGCCGTTATTATTACATCACGTTACGTAAGGCAGCACAGAGGCTGCGGTGCCGTGAGAAAGGCCACTTCAGAAGAGAGAGAGAGGAGGAGGGGGGCGGGGATCAGACGGAGACCCGAGTCAAGCCTCGTTCGCATTTACCCATGATGCCTCGGGAGGGCCTCCTCTCGGACGCAGGGACAAGGGCGGCTTTTTCAGAGACGGCTGGAGCGCGTGCACGGATGGACGTGTGTGTGTAGGTGTGTGTAGGTGTATGTGTGGGTGTGTGTTGGTGTCTGTGGGCGTGTGTGGTATCTGTGTGTGTGTGTGTGTGTGTAGGTGTGTGTGGGTGTGTCTGTGTGTGTGTGTGTGTGTGTGTGTGTGTGTGTGTGTAAGTGTAGGTGTGTGTGGGCGTGTGTGGGTGTGTGTGGGCGTGTCTGAGTTCTCACCGTCACCACCTTAATGAACAGCACCTGGGCTACCATGGGGCTATAAAACAGCCCACCTCCCAGACTCACCTTCTCCCACTCTCTCCTCAGCAGGCTGCCTGCTACAGCAGCTCTGGTCTACCACTCCTTCTCTCACTCTCTCCTCAGCAGGCTGCCTGCTACAGCAGCTCTGGTCTACCACTCCTCCCACTCTCTCCTCAGCAGGCTGCCTGCTACAGCAGCTCTGGTCTACCACACCTTCTCCCACTCTCTCCTCAGCAGGCTGCCTGCTACAGGAGCTCTGGTCTGCCTACACGTCATACACCTGGCACCTCCAGACTCCTGATCCATGGCCACGTCACACCACACACACACCCTGATCCTCCAGTGATGTCACCACACACTGATACACCCTGATCCTCCAGTGATGTCTATTAGAGCATAAGAATGTGTTTGTGTTTGTGTGTGGGTGTGTGTGTATTAGTGCATAAGTGTGTGTTTTGCATGTGTGTGTGTGTATTTGCTTGTGTGTGTTTGTGTGTGTCTGTGTGTGTTTGTGAGTATTAGTGCATAAGTATGTGTGTGTGGGTGTTTGAGCATTAGTGCATAAGTATGGGTGTGTGTATGTGTGAATGTCTGTTTGGGGGGAGGGTATGTGTGTGTGTGTGTGTGTGTGTGTGTGTGTGTGTGCGTGTGCGTACGTATGTGTGTGTGTGCGTGTGCATACGTGTGTGTGTGTGTGTGTGCGTGTGCATGTGTGTGTGTGTGTGTGTGTGTGTGTGTGTGTGTGTGTGTGTGTGTGTGTGTGGGTGTATTCACTCAGGTATCTGGCCCATGAGAGGGGATCTTTCATCTAAACCAGCCCTTCCTGACTTTTTTTTAAGACACTTTCCAAAACATTTCCAAATACATATTTTTGGGAGAAGCAAGGACTGCTTGTGTCTAAGATGTTGGTCTCAATCCCAGACAGTTTGTATTCCCATGGGAATAACACACACATCTTAATCTGAGATGACGGTCTGTAAGACTTTCTTTCAGTATGGAAGAGGTCAAACCACCAAACACACACACACACACACACACACACACACACACACACACACACACACACACACACACACACACACACACACACACACACACACACACACA
>JAVQJS010087574.1:0-14046 GCA_036024795.1 Galaxias rostratus | reverse complement strand
CACGTTCCAAAAACATGCAGGTAAATTGGTGATTCTAAATTGTCCGTAGGTGTGAATGTGTGTGTGTGAGAGATTGTATGTCTATGTGTTAGCCCTGCGATGGACTGGCGATCTGTCCAAAGTGTACCCTGACTCTCGCCCAAAGTCAGCTGGGATAGGCTCCAGCCCCCCGTGACCCTGCATAGGATAAGCGGTTCTGATAATGGATGGATGGATGGAATTAAAACAATTAATAGACAGGCTTATCTCCAGATTTGTACTAATGTCTTTGTTTTTACCACCTACATAGTGCACAAGGTTGGCAAAGCCTTTCTTGTCTAGGCTCCTCAGAGAACTCTCTGAGAAGTTGGTTGTTTCTTTGCTTTATTTCACTTTATCACCAACATGAAAGAAAAAGAGAGAGAAAGCGAGAAAGAGAAAGAAAAACAAACATCGACAAAAATTGAGAAATTATGTGGGAGAGAGGGGAAAATACACCCCGAGAAAAAAATATCTTAGAAGAGAAGAAATAAAGTAAGGGAAAAAGGCAACATAGTAAAGTCCACTGGTTAGAAATCACAAGAGATAAAACGTTTGGACGGTTTTAAGGAGAGCTCTATGTGGTGGCCCTTCTGTCTTCCATTATTCATACGTAGATAACTAAGATGAGGCTGGCCCTAATAAAAAATTCAGGGATTTGTGATGTTTTCTCCTTTTTGAAAAATTGCAGCATTGAAGACACGACTGGTAATGGCTTTTCACTGGGCTCTTAGCTAACGCAGTGAACTGTCAAGTGATTACAATACCAAGTTGAGAGCAGGTAGTGGATTGGGTCACATGAAACGTTCTCTGAACACCTCTCAGTTGTACATTCCAGTCTTCCTCTAGCAGGGATTCAGGCCAAATACAGTTTGAGTGTGATTATTCATGCACACCTAGAATTCTTAGCTGTAAGAGTACTTCTTTACTTCTTAGCAGAGTAAAGTACCGACATTCCAAGCCTTTAATGTAGCATAATTGCGTCCTTCTATCTTCCTTTCCATCTTGTCTTCCCAACAGACAGTAACAGCAGTGCAACCTTCCCTGCTCCAGGAAGTGGACCGGCAGAAGATGGGGCAGATTCCCCAAACCTCATTTGGAGAGTCCTTCTGGATGACCATGTTGGTCTAGATGAGTTGCTTATTAATATATCTACAAATCATCTCCTGACTGAAGAGGAGGGGCTGTTTATGTCCGAGATTGGAGCTATAGACATGGACTACAGTAGTATAGAGCAAAATGGCCCCTTACTCCTTAACAGAACTCTAGAGTTTAGTATAGGTCGCAGGCGTAATGATACCGGAGACCTGTTGATCCAGAATAGGACCATTCCGACAAGCCTGAGGAGCAGCAACCGCAGCAACAGAACCAGGTAACGACCGTGTGAAATAAAAGACCAGCTATAGTATACTCATGCCTTAAAGATCTCATTGTGTCACTGCAAGGGTTCCTCTAAAGGAAGCCTTAAATGGCCTTTTGAATTTTTTTATATTTTGTATTTTAGCTATGTTTTTTTGAGTAAAAAATTTAAAATAGAGAATCTCGTGTACAAAGTTTTTAAAACTATACATCTATTGCAAGGAGATCATTCTTAAAGGTTGAAGAATACTGGGACAGTGGCAATCTCTTAACTGATACGGGGGAGTACCAAACCTTTATAGTCCACAAGATATGGACTATAATGGATAGTGATGGATGGTTTGCTCTGTGGATTCGGACACTATCACTACTGCTGAGGGAATTACATGAATTCCAGGCGGCTAGCTCACTGGAGATGTATGCTCAACTTTTCCTGATGCATCCAAAAAGCAGAGACGGAGGGAAAAAAATGTAAAAGGAGAATAAGACAGAGGCAAAAACAGTCAAAGTAAGGCCAACCAATGCAGGGCTAGCGTTCCATCATATTAACAATTCACGTTGGCTACCCTGTGCTGTGTCCAAACACTGCTTCACCAGTTCTCTTGCCAACATCCATAAAACACATCCCATGACATATCCATCCCCCTGCCCCAGGGACAAGATATACATATATATATATAATGTATATGGAAACAAATACAGGCACAAAAACAAGTTCGCTGATATTTGCAGGGGGAAAAGAGGTTAAGCAGAAAATAAACCTGTCTGAAGAGCCAGTCACTTCTGGAGAGTTATGTGCAGGAATTAGTCACAGGTCCACCAAGAAATGTCAGCGTGGCTCTGACTTTCTGGCCAGTGTAATGATAAGAATGTGCATGTGAGCTCATTAAAAAAGCAAAGCTTTGTCTGTTCAGATTCCCAACAATAATAGGCTGTGACGCAGTGTTTGTTGACAGCCCTGGGGCCACTGCTTGTCTCTGTGTGTGCGTGTGGGTGTGTCTTTGTGGGTGTGTATGTGTGTGTGTGTGCCTGTGTGTAGGTATGTGTATAATGTCTCCTATTCGACAGGGGGATTCAGAGGATCCTGCAGAAGAACCTCAAACTAAGTCCTGCTGACATGTATCGCTGGAAACTGTCCTCTCAGGAACCCTGTAGCACAACCTGCTCTATAGGTACGGACAGGGGGCTGACGCACCGACTAGAAGACACACTCTTGTACAATCTCTGACACTTTGTGTCATGTCTCTGCAATTCGATCACCTTGGTCTCTCCCTTTCGCTTTGTCCCCCCACGTGTGCTTGCCCCAGGGCTGTCCAAGTCCTTTGCCATGTGTGTGCGCTACGACGGGGTGGAAGTGGATGACATGTACTGTGATGCTCTAACCAGACCGGAACCTGTCCATGACTTCTGCATTGGGAGGGAATGCCTGCCCAGGTGCAGACCATGAGCCCCCCATGAATAATCAGGCTAACTAACTAACCAGGAAATGGCAATTGAAACAAAATCTTACTTTGCATCAAATGAAATATATCCTTAATTGACAAGCTAAATGAAATAATACTGACAAATTCAAATTCTTCAAAAGAAGAAAAACAATCTCTATGTTGTGGTCTCTGTTTTTCTGTTTAATATTCCACTTTCCCTGTCCCTAGGTGGGAAGCCAGCAGCTGGAGTGAGTGCTCCAGAACCTGTGGCGAGGGCTTCCAGTTCCGTCTGGTGCGCTGTTGGAAGATGTTGTCCCCTGGGCTGGACAGCTCCGTATATAGTGACCTTTGCACCCTGGCTGAGCTTGAGAGACCTCCTGAGCGACGCCCATGCAAGAGCCCCACCTGTGGCCCGCAGTGGGAGGTGGCCGAGTGGGCTGAGGTGGGTGCGACCAGATTGACTTCCTATTGGTGCTTTGAAGTCATTAGAAATCAAACAAGGTCAGAATATTACACTATTTGTGTGATAACAAAGCAGTAGGCAATGTTGTGTTATTGCATCGTGACTTCAAGTCTCTCCAAGAAATGTGGAGGACAATGCAATTCTTCTTATCCAATACAGTGCCCAGCCAAATGTGGCCGAAGGGCTCAGGTGATCCGGGAGGTCAGGTGTTCAGACGAAGCCAAATCATGTGATCCAGCGACCCGACCGCCTAACTTGAAAAACTGCACAGGGCCGCCCTGTGAGCGCCAGTGGACTGTGTCGGAGTGGGGACCTGTAAGGACACCTTGGCTGTAGAACTGCCTCAGCATGTCACTCTTTTTGCTTTTTTAGAATATGTTGATTTGCATTTAAAAAAAATCTTGAGGGAGATATCCTCAAATTTGAGTACTATTGGGGTTAGTAAATACTTTTCGACATTTTGTTGTGTTATGGCCTCATTCCAAAACGGATAAAATTCTTTTTTTTACCATAATGTCAACGTGTTTTTGTTTTCTTAGTTTTTTTTTGTTCATTTTTGAACATTTATAACATATAAATGACTAAGAAATCATATGTATAGATAGGATCCACAGCCTTAGCCATGAAGCTCAAAATTGAGCTTAGATGCACATTTTTTCCATTGTCAATCCTTGAGATGTTTCTATGGCGCCCTACCTCAGGGACATTCAGTTGATCAGTCTGGGGAAAAGGCTGCGGTCAGGAAGGTAAACAAGAACCTGATGGTCACTCTATCAGAGCAACAGTGTTCTTCTGTGGGAGAGTAGATCCTTCCAGAAGGACAACCATCTCTGCAACAATCCACCAATCAGGGCCAGTATGGTAGAGTGACCATATAGAAGCCACTCCTGTGGCACTCACTCAGTAGCAGTAACTGGCAGAGAAGTCAGGATAGAGGGAAAATTGTATGTGACAATGTACTGAGACATCCTGGATGAAATTCTGCTCCAGCGCGCTCTTGACCTCAGACATGGACAACGGTTCATCTTTCACCAGGAAAACGACCCTAAGCACACAGGCAAGATATCAGAGTGCCTTCAGGTCAACCCTGTAAATGTCCTTGAGTCACCCAGCCAGAGACCAGACTCGAATCCGATTGAACATCTCTGGGGAGATTTAAAAATTGCTGTGCACTGACACTATCTATCCAACCTGATGGAACTTGAGAGGTGCTGCAAAGAGGAGCAGATGAAGTTACCCAAAGATAGGTGTGCCAAACCTGTGGCATCATATTAAAAAAGACTCATGGCTGTAAATTGCTGCCAAAGGTGCATCAATACAGTATTGAGCAAAGGCTGTGAATGTACTTGTGATTTCTTAGTCTATTTAAAATACATTTGCAAAAAACCACAGATTTTTTTATGTTTTCATTTTGGTGTATTGTCTGTAGAATCTGTAGATTTTTTTTATTTATTGTATTTTGGAATTAGGCTGTAGCATAACAAAATGTGGAAAAATGTAAGCACTGTGAATACTTTCCGGATGCACTTTATCCCTGTAATCACCGATTGTGTTTCTTATTTCTGTAAACAATTACCTTTTTTTAATTTGGGCAGTGCTCTGGTGCATGCGGCCAGGGAAAGATGGTTCGCCATGTGTACTGTAAGACCCCCGAGGGCCGTGTGGTGCCTGAGTCCCAGTGCTCTTCTGAAAATAAGCCCCTGGCTATTCACCCCTGTGGGGAGAAGGACTGCGCCCCACACTGGCTTAGCCAGGACTGGGAGAGAGTAAGTGGATAATGTAGCTGCTACTAGATCATCAACAGTCACAGCTTTTTAAGTTTTGTCTGGTATCCTTTAACGTGTGTGTATGTGTATCTGAGAAACAAACTTTGAGGTAAAGCTTAGGCCAGTTATTTTCTCCAAAAGAGAAGTCACACAAATTTCACATAGAAATGTGTTCTAAACACGCTTAATAACAGTGGGTAAGCTCAATATTTGGTCCTTACCTCAGTGTAACACAACATGCGGACGGGGAGTGAAACAGAGGACCGTGCTGTGTGCCGGCATCACAAGCGGAAAATTCCAGACTTTCGATGATGAAGTTTGTGGTGGTAGCGAGAGGCCTGAGGAGGAGAACACCTGCTTCGAGAGGCCCTGCTTCAAGTGGTTCACCACACCCTGGTCTGAGGTATAGCCATTGACAAACTACCTCCTTCACTTATGTGTAGCCTTCCCTGATCCCTGATGTCCAAGTATAAAACATTTGTGGTTTATATTTTTGCTTATGTGGCCTAGTTAGAATACATAAACATTAAAAAGGAGCTTTAAATTAAGTTTATATTTGAAGAGTAACTTCCTTTGACCTGCTTTCATGTAGGTCACCACCAAGATGCATCAAGTGTTTGAATAGATGGTTATAGGAAAATGTAAAAATAACTGAATAACAAACATAACGTGATTTGTTTGGTAAAGATAATTCATTAATTTGTTTAAAGACTCCCTTCCAGGGAAAATCTAGTTTTAACGCATGTCCTTGCGTAAATGCAGTGTTTTTCATGTGCTACAATACATCAGAAGCAACATAAGCAGCCAGCCCCATGCTTTAGTTCTGCTATGAAACTGCTGCACCAAGGACATCTTTAAAGGGGGAGTTCAGACATGCCAGATTTGTGACGATACAAATATTTGAGTAATTAATCACACTCGTGGGTGGGGTGATCCCAGAAACGTTCATAGCCCATAAATGAAAAAATACATGACCATAGAAATACATCTTCTTGTATATATGTATAATGTGAACTACATGTCACATGTAGTCATTTTCAAATTGGATGGGTAATTACAATGCAGATATAAGTTTAATATATACAAGTTTGGCTGGTCTATGTCAATTAGTTGAGTAAAAGAGAAATGCAAAAAGTGTTGCAACCGTCCCAGTCTCCCCTACGTTCTTATGTTAGCTCAACCTTCGTGTCAACCTTCTGGCAATTGTATCTCGAGTGGACAGTGCTGCACACACAACATCAGCAGTGGATTATTGTTTTAAGTGTTAATACATGTTCAATACTACTTATTTTACAATATGAAGACGTGAAATAATCTTAATGAAACTCTGCTGCTGTTTAAATAGCCTAGGTGTGTTAGTCAGTCTGTTTCTTACACTGCGTGGAATTTTTGGATTTGGCCGTTTTAATCACGCTACGGTAACAAATGAAGGAGTTAGTTTTGCAGCAAGTTGTAGTTTATGGTTTCTTTATTCCCTTTTAATAATTTGCTACACACACTTCAGCTAGCTAAAGTCCACTAATACAACTATAATTTACATGTAGTAAGCCGCAGTATTACTACAGAATAATCTCTGTCCAGCAAAGCATGGTAGTGTGAGGTGTCATAACCTGATGCTCTTAGAATGATCAGAAAGTTATAATTTATGGCGCCACTGAAGATTAGCTAGATGCCATGGAAATAAGATTAACATCCAAATTGTGATGGATACCATTCGCTTCATACACCGTCCCTCAAAAAGGGTGCTGGAAAATGGGGCTACTGGTAATAATAGAAGACAGATATAAGTTTAATATATACAAGTTTGACTGGTTGTGTCTGGTTATGTCAATTAGTCTCTGAGTAACTGGAAAGAATGCAAAAGGCAATCATTGCTGGTCCCTCCTACAAAGCCCTGGGCGGGTATCTTATATGAAATGTTGATGTAAAGAATGACTATGATCATTCATTTTTGCTTGCACATTAATTAAAGTGCAAATATAATAAAAAAAAGCTGATTATTTGTCAGACCTTGAATCAACAATAGCCTACTATCTTCAGTGTAAATGCTTGTTTAATAGACTAATCATTTTAACTTTTTAGTACACTATCTTAATGGAATTGTGTTGCTTGCCTGTTTGCCCATAGATGTTTGTAATATTGGATGTGCTTTGTAATGTTGGATTTGGCCGTTTCAGTTGTGCAATGGGTAACAGTAAAAAAAAACGTTGTCTTCAGTGTAGATGCTTGTTCTAAATTTGTTTTGCAGCATGCTGGAATCGTGACATAAGCCAATAAAATAATAACTTGTGTGCATAATCCTAACAAAAACTTTAGGGGCTGGCATGTTTCTCACATCATTTTGTTTGTAGTTTTGTAGTCCAGCAGCTTTAGAATTATTTTGGTTTTAGAATAAAAGATCACAGCAGTCTATGTTTTGTGATAAAAGAATGCATCGCCACAATTTTTTATTCTAGAATTGGTTGAGTACTAAATATATTTTGTGATTGATTCTGTTCTGATTAGGTTTATGTGACATTCAAAACCATCACTAAGTCACTAGTGCATTGCAACTTTAGTTATTATTGTGTTACTAAATCCCCTGGCACTTTGGTAAAAACACAAGTAGCACTCAATAGTTTTATCATTTAAGAAAGCTGTGGGACATTCAATATGTCTGACAATTTGTTAGAAGGGAAATTGACATATTTAGGCTACAGTAACAGTAGCGTCAAGTTCTACAAGGTTTACCTATCATGTTCCAAAATAAAGCCAAAACGTAAATTCACCAATTACGTCATGACTATAACAGTTTTGCCTTTCTAACTATTAGCATGAAGAACATTTTACTATTAAAATTTGGCCAATAAGGGGGTGATATAATAATTTGCAAAATGGTCACAAAAATTGGCAACATCAGTCAGAGATCACAAAAAATCCAAAGCAAACCAAAAACCTTTTTTTAACAGCGGTGCAGATTCATTGTGGGGAACACTTGATACTCTTAATCAGTGCCTTCATTTTGACTTTGAACACGTTTTGCAGAATTCAAGGAAGATATCATAAGCCAAACATTTGGTGCCAGCAGCCATACTCACATCGTAACTCTCTCTTGAGGCTAGCTGACTTTGGTTAAATCTGCTGTCCAAGTCAGAAGAAATCTTCTTTTTTACATGTAGCAAATACAACTTAACTCACATTTAGTGTGCAGTGTCTTGTTAACGGTGGATGGGTTTATTCCATGTAGTGGTGGAAACTGGTGAATTAGATAAAGTTAATTTGAGTTCTAGACTTCTTGTGAGTCTATGCTACTCTCACTCAGAAAAAAAACTATGAAAAAAAACAACTAGTTGACAGATGAATTAGCTGTGTATACGCGCACTCTGTGGCATTTGAACTGACATTTTTGATATGCCATGGTAGCAAAATGCTCAGAATATCAACTGTAGTTAATGTCTTAAAAATGTGGCTACTTATACAGTTTAAAAATAAGAAGAAAACTTAACAATCACACTATTTGATGGTTCTTTATTAGAACCAAGTAGAAGTCTCAATATCTAAGCAGAGTCAAAGGTGAACAAGTATGTGTGGTGGCAGAGGAGGGGGCGAGGGCTGGGTGGGTAATCGAATAGAGGGGGGTAGGCATCTCAGGTTCAAGGTTAATTCAACTCGTTTTGCAGAACAAAAACTGCCTACATGATTTGTACGTTTAAGCAGAATGTTTTAAATGTTTTGTCAAATTAGTGGAAGTGGACTTAACTAAAACAACACTGACAATTTCCTCACAGTGCACTAAAACGTGTGGAGTGGGTGCAAGGATGAGGGATGTGAAGTGCTACCAGGGCAGGGAGATTGTTCGAGGCTGTGACCCCCTTACCAAGCCTGTGGCTAAACAAACCTGTGCCCTGCAACCCTGCCCCACTGAACCTCCAGGTAAAAGTGTCACATTCAGGTTTGAAGAAAGGTGTAAGCAAATTTTTAATTTATGATCTGTCATTACACTTGTTTTGTTTTACTTATCATATATGTTTCATAACTGAATTTAAATGTGATGTCCAATCACTAGTATGGACTTTATTCAAGAATGCATAATGGATAGTCAATGTGTCATAACGAGCTGACTTGGTTTCCAGATGAGAGCTGTCAAGACCACCCCACCACCAACTGCTCTCTAGCCCTAAAGGTGAATCTGTGCAGCCACTGGTACTACAGCAAGGCATGCTGCCATTCCTGCAGGGTTCTCCGTCCTTCCTAGTTCCATCAACAGCCAGGCAACCCTACCAACCTAATCTGCCATTGACCCTTCAGATCATAACCCTCTACCCCTACCTTTGGTATACTTTGCAAGTATTCGTTCCACTATGAAACCACATTGACAACAACCTCCCCAACCCCACTATTTGCGTTTTGCCTGATTTCACTTGACAGCATTTTGACCCTCTGCTGCCTCACCTCACCCAGTTCCATCTTAGCATGTAAATCGTCATTTTTAGCAATGTTAAAGCTGATAAATCAATGTGATTGTGCCTTTTTAAGATGACATTCTCTCGATTTACCAGTGCCATTACCACCACACATTCTTTCAAGACAATTTTCCATATGTTGTGAAAAGATACATTAAATTATTTCTCAGCTGCATATACTACCACGTTAGACTATTTAAAAAGGGGATTTTGTTTATGATATTATTTAATTCTATCCGGAATACATTTCTGGCACAGGGTATATTTTATAAAGAATATACCCTTGATTTGTTTATTCCTCTATCTGCTCTTCATGTATTTTGGGGCATTTTAGCAAATAGCAAATAATTTATTGGTCATGACACAATTTCAGTTAGTGTAATGTGTTGATCTTGATTTGAAACAAAGAGCATACTACCCTCTTTCAAATTCCATTTTAGATTTCTGTATGATAGAGTGTAAATCCAGATGCAAGTAGATATGAGATTTATGGGGAAAAGTTAAACCATTCATGAATCAAAAGATTCCCAACACTTGAAAAAGGAAAACTATATCGAAGAGTTTGTTTCTAATGATTGACTATATATAACTATTACTGTATGTACTGTGTCTTTATAACAAATACCTCTTTGTACAAAAGAAAGTATTTAGATAGTTTACCGTTACAAACAATTGATATTCTTAATATACGTATTTGCAATAAAATGCATCTTTTATACCTACATAATATAAAAGGTTGGTGTTCGCTGAGTGATGTGTCAATCCAGTTTATTTGATACATCAAATGCATAGGTCTTTTGACTAAATGCATTGGTGTCGGGAAACTTGAGATATCTGAAACCCAAGCAACCATACATTGTGAATATAAACATTTGAAGCAGAAATATTATAACCATCTATTTATTCACACTGTATGTTATTAGCATGCAAATTGCTAATACCCGCTAATACACTAGAAGTTTTTTTATTACAGTTATTGCATAAAACTGGACCTGATGCGACCAGCTGGCCTCTGGATTAGTATTTGCTTTTAGAAGTTATTTTCAATTAACCAACCACCTTCAAAAAAGACACAAGTTAGGTAAATAAGATGATACATTAATAACATTTACACATGAAACTTAAACTGATTATTACGGTGTTTACGCTCTGCTGAATTTTGTTGACTAAGGTCCTTTGTGTTAGAATAGTAAATAAGCTTTTCTTACTGACATTTGCTTATTTATTAAATGCTTACATACAAAGAACAGACTCAAGTGCTCAGCAGTTTAGTGAGATAATGATATTAGGGCTATGGTTATTTTATTGGCTTCCATGTTCTCTTTTATCAAATTGAATATAAAAATGTATCAATCATCTACATTTCAAGATTAATTTATGGTAGAGAAAATCAGGATATACTATTTTGTTTTGAATACTCTAGATAAGCCCTTTTACCTCTTACCTTGTTTATATTTTGCACCATTCTGAGTCAAAGAAAAACATTGCCTATCATAACAACATAACTGAAACCTGAAATAAACACTCAAACACCATTTCCAAGTCACACCAATGTACAGTTGCATCACGGCTATGCATTTACTTGCTACATTGAATGAACAAGTCTACAACTGTACACGAAACTCAGTATGTGTCATCGATATGTGAATTAACAACATGGGAAACAAGAAAACAAAAAAAGTGAATTCAGGAGTGGGTGTCAATGGCATAATGCTACAACCTATTCACATGGAAGACAATACACCTCTATACTGTGAGAGACTAAGTGGCAAATCCCCTTGCTTGTAGGGATGGCAAATCTTTTAGGATTTGCACAGTGTGATTTCCCTGGTATGAGTTCTCCAAGCCACAAGGGGGACTAGCTGGGTTTTTTTACACGTCGGTACTGATGCTCTGGCGGGTAACCACCTCCCTCATGGTGACTGAACGGATCAGGTTAAGCTTCTGGTGGAGGCTGGCGAGGTCCATTGGGAGGTCCAGCTCCTGCTGCTGCACAGTCTTGTAGCTGACTCGCCCACCGCCATTCCGCAGTCTTTCAGGGTGCTGCAGGTAGAAGGGCAAGGAGTAGCGTGTACACGATGGGCAGAAGATCTGAGAACGCTGTGGGTGATGCATGAGGGGTGATGAATAGACATGAGGGCCGTTAGCCTCAGTGAGGAAGGCTGGCGTCACTTCTGGCTCGTCGCTGTAAGGATCCGACAAAGGTGGTGTGATGGGGTGGGGTGGTGACATGGTGATAAGTTCTGGTTCATCCTCCTCCTCCTTTTCTGGCTCCTCCCTCTTACAGCAAAAATACTAGGGAAGGGGACAGAAGGGCATCAGAACACAAGAACACAAAGCAATGGACAAATAATCTGGCTGCATGTTATACTGCAAATGAACGTGATGCTTGTGTAATGCAAAGTGATACCTTGGGGACAATTGGGGCCCAATATATGGGCACCTTAACATAATTTAAATGAAGTCGAAAGTAAAATCACTGGCAAGGGTAGCGTACCTGCAACCGACAGTAGCACAGTACTGCAACGATGGTCAGTAAAATAACTGTAGCTAGAATTCCACCTGCAATGACAACTGTCCCGGCTGACATTCGAAACTCTCTAGAAATAGAGGGACACACCAAAAGATGAGAAGGAGAGGCACAATGTCATAAGGTTCATGGGCTTGGTACAAAGGTTAAGTGTATTCATATATCCTGGCCAACTGTTAATTGAAGATAATACAACTGCTGTGAGAGAGGTTATTTCAATTCTCTAGTCAAAAGATTTGGCACTCCAGCAGAATCAATAGGGTGAAACAAACAATAGCGAAATAGGCAAGATGAACATTAGTAACTGGCTACCAGATTCAGGAAAGATAGATTCTCCATCATAGACATACTGCATATGCTAATATATGATAATGATGTTGGTACCATCATATTTGCTGTCCTCTGTGATATAGACTAGTCAGAAACCATTTCAAAGTCTCCAAGAACAAGTAAGAACCAGGATCCACCACTTAATAATGTATGCAATTTACAAATATATATATATATATATATATATACAAAAGTTTAAATATTGCTTTAATAGTTTCCATACATTTATAATATACAAATATTCCACATTACACAGATCAGTATGTGTGAACTATGATATTGTGAATATTGTATGTGTGAATGTACATGTTTTAAAAAATATATATGATATATATATATATCATATAAAATAAGTATTGAACACATCAATATTTTGTCCAGGAAATGTATTTCCAATGAGCCTATTCACGCAACATTTGCACCAGACGTGGGTATCAAGAGGTATAAATGAGACAAAGTCCATAGGTAAATAAAGTTATGTGTTTATAAATGATACAATAAAGTGGAATGAAACAGTAAAAAAGAATTGAACTCACTAAGAAAAACCAGTATACCACAGCAAGTAAAGGCAAGGAACCATCTGAAAACCATAACTAATTATGAGGCAACTCTATCTCCAATCTGTGCTAATTAATGTCAGCTGGGTTATAATATATTGATGGGCTATAAAAAAAAATGTTGCTACCAAGGTGCCACACAACAAACATCTAATGATGGGTAAAAGCAAAGAGCTCTCTTAAGACTCTTGGTTGTGGAATTGGCTACAGACGTATTTGACAACGTCTGAATCTGCCAGTAAGCACCATTGGGGACATTATCTGTGAGTGGAAGCAAAATCACTCCACCATCAATCGGCCATGCACAGGGGCTCCTTGCAAGCTTTCTGATCAGGATGTCAGAAGGATACTTAGAAGAGTAACCAAAGATCCAAGGACCACCAGGAAAGAGCTCCAGAAAGACTTGGAGGCAGCAGGTACAATTGTGACAGAAAGGACAGTAGATAATGCACTCCACCGCCATGGCCTTGGTGCACACTTGGCCCGCAAGACTCGACTACTGAAAAAAAGACATGTTTAGGGTTTGCCAAACAACATTTGGACAAGCCAACGAACTACTGGGAGCATGTACTCTGGTCAGATGAGACCAAAATTTAACCTTTTGGCTGACATCGCGAGAGAAATGGCACTGCACATCACCTGAATAACACTATACCGACAGTGAAGTTTGTAGGTGGAAGTATCATGGTGTGGGACTATTTTTGCTCTCGTGGTACTGGCAGACTTCATGTAATTGAAGGGACAATGAATGGAACCATGTGCAGAGAGATTCTTATGATAAACCTGCTGCCATTCAACAGGATGCTGAGGATGAGACATGGGTGGACCTTCCAGCAGTACAACGATCCAAAGCATACAGCGAAGGAAACTTGCCATTGGTTTCAGAGAAAGAAATTCAGCTTGTTGGAATGGCCCTGGGGCAGCACAGTGGCGCAGTGGTTAGTGCTGTTGCCTCACAGTAAGAAGGTCCTGGGTTTGATTCCCACCTGAGGGCCTTTCTGTGTGGAATTTGCATGTTCTCCCCGTGTTAGCGTGGGTTTCCTCCGGGTACTCCGGTTTCCTCCCACAGTCCAAAAACATGCAGGTTAATTGGTGACTCTAAATTGTCCATAGGTGTGTGTGTGAGTGGTTGTATGTCTATGTGTTAGCCCTGCGAT
>JAVQJS010087553.1:0-12492 GCA_036024795.1 Galaxias rostratus | reverse complement strand
CACACACACACACACACACACACACACACACACACATACACACACACACTCACACACACACCAAATCACACCTACCTAGAGAGGGAGAGAGAGATACAGAGAGAGAGAGAAAGAGAGAGAGAAAGAGAGAGAGAGAGAGAGAGAGAGAAAGAGAGAGACAGAGAGCGAGAGAGAGAGAGAGAGAGAGAGAGAGAGAGGAGCCGCCGTTTAATGAGAGTAAGAGTTATAACCCTGTATTGTAACATGGCTGCCTTGTAACAGAAATAGAATGTCTCAGCCAGAGATTCTCCCATGGGTGGACACACACACACACACACACACACACACACACACACACATACACACACACATATCAAGCTCACATCTGTGTCTTAAACCGTGCCCAGGGACGTGGCGCTGTGATCTGACAGAGTGTCTGCCATGAGTTCTATGGGAGAGGATGAGGGGGCAGGGGGATCTGACTGTGTGGTGGAAAGGCCTGATCGACCCTCATGCCAACCACCCATCTATAGTTAGAGAGAGGTTTTCCCTGGAGCCACAAACAACACATGGACAGCCACAGTGTACATCCAGCATGTCAGTCGCCTGGCGATGTGGTGGCAGCTACACACATCAACTGACCTTGAGGGTCGTAAAGCCCTTACCCTGACAGGAAATGTTTAGGGTGTGTTTATAAGTAGAATCGGTGCCATTGCTGGTCTCTGATTGACGAAAAAGCTCAATCATCGTCTTCGTTGAAACGTCAAGTGTTTGTTTACGCTGTCACCCAAATGTGATGCCATCATCATCAAAATGAGAAAGGAAAGAGGAGCACTAATTTAAATGTATTTTCTGAGGATTTTTTTTATTAAATATGCCAGACATTACCAGTCGATCAATAGTTTAAAATAGATTTCTGAGCAACGCATAAGCCACTAGCTATAACATGGTTTGCTGTCCATGGTCCTGATAAGTACAGCTTAGATTCGATATAATAAACTGACATTTTCCAATAGGTAACCAACCCACCCAGCCCATTAAATCAGACATTTTGTCACCGAGGAAAATTTGGGTGGCAAGTAGCCTCCGGCAAAACTGGTGGCTCATCAAAATGATCTCGACATCACAGTGTTAAAGCTCTGATAACAATACAACCGGTCTAACCTGAAGGGTGAAAGAGGCAATACCTTAATTGTCGTGGATTCTAAACGAGCCGAGGGGGCAGCATCTGTCGCCATATTGATGAATCCGTGTATATCCACGACCGCTTCTCGGTCTTTCCCTTGTAGTGTTTGACGCGCACAAAAGCGTCTCAAAAATCGAGACACTCACATTATAAGCGGAACCAGCAAACGACTTGGGCCATCTGGTTCACAGTGATTGCGATCCTAAAGGAGCAGGCGGGTGGCCGAGGCAGTACCTGTATCCAGTCGCGTCAGATCTCCATCCTTCTGGTCAAAACAACCGAGTGGATGTGAATGGACGGTGTGTGACGGAGCCTGGGCGTGCCCTTGCCAGATGTGGCGCCTATTTTTTGTAATACAGTATAATAACGTACAAATAAGCAATGTCGGGATTAATGTTTTCTTTGAGAGTAATTGATTTATATTTGATCTTCTGCCGAAATAAGAAAATCTCAGTGACGACGTTGAAACACGTATTTACAAGTTGAGTAAAAGATTGCGTTTGCGCTCTATTTTAAAAAGCATATTTCTGTCCTACCAGGAGGTTTCAGAGATAATGCATTTCTTGTTAATATGTTTTAAGATTGTAATTATTTACCAAATCCGAAGGTTCGACTCTTGTGTCAAAGCACCGACTCCAACAAATCTACAGTAGGTCAGGGAAAGCCAATCCCACAACTCTATTTGGATCATCTCATATCAAATTGTTATAAGTGAGTGCTTAAAACATAAAAATAAGGCAAGTTTCCTGCTGATTAATTAGGCCTCTACGGCTACTCTCCATTGGGCCGTTAGCAGAGACGTGCGTAAAACATACAAAACAATTAATAAAATAAATGTGTTTTTATGGGTAAATCCATATGAACATGCTAATCAAAAAATACTTTTTTTCAATTGGGATGCTATGAAACAAGGTCATAAAACGAATCAATTATAAGAACGTTCGTCTTTACATCCACAGGCTACTCACCACCATTATTGTAACCGGCAGGTGCGCACCCCGAAGACAGAGCCCATTATTCCGATAGAATAATCCTTTCACAACGGGCAAAACCTCTTAACGAAGGATTACGCGTATTCCCCCTTTTTAAAAGATCAGTGTCAAAGATTGGCCGATTAACAAATATAATACATGTCTTTAAATTTTAGTGGCTTTCGTCATGTCAAAATCGATCCGCGTTTCCGGTTGACGAGGCATGCAGGGTGGGAATCGAATGTCCCCGAAGCTCAGACTGTCAGGGTGTCTCCCTCAAAATAACGTTGTCAAATAGGAGCGCTAAAGCGAAGTAATACACGACAAAACTATATATTACGTATTATGTATAATTCATACACAAGTATGGACAGTAGATATTAGTGATTGGCAAATGTGATTTAGGCCTATTGTTTGATGTTTAGAGACACCGAAAGAACATGTTCTGCTTATTTGAGAGCAAAATCATAGCCCTTAGAATCCAAATCAGCAATATGATAATGCTATTTCGGTCATTTTGCCAATATTCATATTAAATCTATTCATTTTCTTTTGTAAATTACCATTTTATTATGTGTTTACGCTACTTTTTATTTGTCAATATAATTGATTACAAAAAATAATGCTTGACATTAATATCGTCAGTAAAATGTGTACCTGAAACAGGTTCATAGCCATAATAATTTTTCATAAACGAAACGTTGACGGAAAAAAACATTTTAAGGTGTTGACGTAGAACATAGGAACGCAGAACTAACTTCGAAAGCATAAGATATAAACAATATGTATGCAATCTGAAACTATGTCTTGGTCTTTGTGATAAATGGGAGGTCCTGTGTGAATGCAGGTGAGTGAGAGACGGCAAGAAAGATAGAGTCATGCTGCCTTTGCTTTCATCAACACACTTGAAAACGGCACCATGCACGTTTCGGTTCTCCTGTAACACTGTTGGTATTGTTTTTGTGAGTTCCTGCTATCTGCTGGGGATTTGGTCACATTACACTGAAACAAGCCAATAGCCTTCTCGTGCGATTGGCTGTCTTAATGACCTAAACCTCCACCTTTGTCGCAGGAAAGGGATTCCTTTTTTTACTAGTCTCTATCTTCACCTCTCTGGGATTGATATTTTTCATGTATCGTGGTTGGTGTGTTTGCAAGTGTGCGTGTGAGAGAGATAGTATAACAGTGAGAGAGAAAGAGAGAGAGAGAGAGAGAGAGAGAGAGAGAGAGAGGGAGAGAGAGAGAGAAACAATGTCCTGATAAAGAATTCCTCTCAAAATACCTGACAGGACTCAGAGAAATCCCTGCTGTTGCGTCTGCCACAAAGTGGCTACACTTACAAGTGGATTTGCATGTATAGATCGTGTTCGTCTTCAAGGAATATATCTGTGTGGCCACGCATTACCCACACTGACCACTGAGGGCCATTGAGAGAGCGGAAACTCCCAGGATGTCAAGGAGGCGTTGTGAGTTTTCGCATGAACCCACACCCCGTCACAGTCAGACTCCTCCACTGGGGGCAATGTCACGATAACTTTGCCTGACAGATGTCCATACAATGTCAGAAATCCTCGGTTGGAGCAGGGAATTAAAAAAAAAAACTGGCAAGTCTGTCACACAGTGTGCGGATCTGTAAAAGGTAAGGAGCATACACTAACAGAGAAAACAAAAGTCGTATGATAATAAACTATTGTTTATTTTTAGTTATTTTAAGGCTTAACGATTAAAGAAAGTTTTTTGTTATTGTTTTATTATGTTTTCCCATTCGCAGCTCTGCAGGAAAGGAAGTGGAGGTGGACGGGGCCGTGGCGTTTTGATAAACCTCCGGGGAGGACGGCATGCTGACTTCCTGGCCACACGGTACGGCCGCGTCGTTCACCGACCACCGGTCTATTGTCAGCACAGCGGTGGGTGGAACTGGGATAGGTTTGGTCCTTAGGACACGGTCCACACTTCCACCTCGGCGTAACCATGGCGACGGCTTGAGAAATGTCACAGCGTGCACGTCTGTAAATTGGGCCGCGCCCCGTGGTTGTCCCGGTTCCCACTGATTGCGTGCAGCTGTTGAGTCCAGCCTAAATACGAGCAGCACCACCATCAGGGGTGAGAGACAAACAAAATTCACCCAGATTACATTTAGGATAGTGTGAAATGTATATATAACCAGCCACACAGACCAAAGGTAGGGCATAGAACAATTTCTAAATACACTGTCACCAACCATAGTTGTCGGTCTCCAACCATGCTTGCGTGTGTGTGTGTGTGTGTGTGTGTGTGTGTGTGTGTGTCTGTGTGTATGTGTGTGAGTATCGGCCACTTTGACGACTCACCAACAATGTCAACTATGTCCACGGTGAGCTCATGGCCAGTGTCCCCCCTCTTTACATCTGCCTGTGAATCTGCAGGCCCTTTCATTAGAGAGGAGCTGGTGAATGTAAGGGCCCAACTTTAAAAAACGCACGCTACACATCGCTAACAGTCACACGACGTGGCCTCACTTCATTACAGTGCAGCTGTGTGCTGCAGAGGGTCACTCAGAGCATTGACAGATACAGGGAAGGCGTGTTATGTGAAAGCTGTATGCCGAGGTCTCACTTTCGACAGTGTTTTCTAATGAGCCAGCAACTATCGTGAAAACAGAGTCAACATCCGAGTGAAAAACTTCCTGAGGTTACGCTTTGTGTATTTGATGGGCCTGAATGCTCGCGTGCCTTTTCAACCAGGCACGCAGCACACAAAGGGGAACTGAAGGAAAGAGGGAAAGGGTTTGGTTTGGGGCAGAGCAGTCACTACCCCCGCCCAACATCTACACCTTCCAGCAAAAAGTCAACAATTTCATGATTGCATCAGATCTAATACATTAAATTATGAAATTTTTAACTTGATCATTATTTTTCAAATGAAAACATAAACACCTATTGTATCAGCGATTTCTGCCTGTGTGCCTGTGTATGTGTGTGTGTGTGTGTGTGTGCGTGTGTGTGTTTCTATTTATCTCGTGGCAGGTATTGTCCCAGCACAGTACAATACAAGATATCCAGATCCTGATTAAAAGGCAAATCAATCACATACTAGGGTACTAATCAACATTCATGGTCGCTCCATGATGCACTCACTAACCACAGACCTCAATGAATCCCACCGTTACATTTGAAACTAAGATTACCAGATTACATTTGGGGGACACTTCAATGGTCAATTCGATTGAGCACTCACTTGGCGACGGCAACAATTGTCCGATTGGTCCTTCTGCACCCAGATCAGTGAGTGGCCAATCATTATTCACTCGATCTAATTTTGTGGGTAATAAGCTCCATGCAGCCGAGCAGACCACTCATGTTTCATCGTCTTAAAAACGTTTTTAAAAGATGCGCTCCGCCAGTCACAAACACATACTAATCATAAACTCTAAACCAAAATAAAACAAATACCTCTAATGTAATAATAAAAAACTTGACTTAGTTGTTTTTCTCTGTGGATGCTTTAACTCCCTGGTGCCTGCAGAGTGAACCACTAAAGAACCCAAACTCCTTGGACTCATGCAAATGTAATGAAACAAAGCCAACGTAATGACTGCAGTCAATCCGTCCGTAACCTATTAGCCCACAGTAATTAGCCCAGTAAGACGATTAAAAGCCCATTGGCAAACTGTGGATATGGACCCTTAACCCCCAGCCAATGTTTGAAAACAGTCCTAAGAGGAGTGTTCTCTGGACCATACAAAGACTCTTACCCAGCCACACTTTGCTCCTGGAGGGTACTGTACATGGGCAACGGGCCACATTGAATTAAGAAATTAAATATAGTTTGCAATGACATGACCAGGGGTGTCAAGGTTATCACTCGATAGGCTGATCGCAATTGTTTGGTTATCATTTTTCATAACGGTCAAGTTCGCCATGACGAGTACTGTAGGAGTGAGTGCAACGTATAGGAGCAACGTGATTTAGGCATATTGCCATCAGGTCAGTGCTCCCGCATGCTCACAAAAAGAGTGGTGCACTGGGTAATTCGGGCCCCAGACAGGACAAACACACACACACACACACACACACACACACACACACACACACGGTGTGATGTCACAGGATTGGGCAGGGCCAGAAGGTTGGTAGGCAGACAGCTAAACGGGGATTAGGAGGAGACCTTCTCTCTCCCTCTCTCTCTCTCACAGTCTCTCTCTCTCTCTCTCTCGCTCGCTCTCTCGCACACACATACATAGAAGCACACACCCACCCACACACACACACACTTGTGGCTGGATGGGACAGAAATGACGGTCGATTAGAAGAACATGGGATGGGATCACATCTCTGCACGGCTGCACAGGTGAGTAGAAAACTGAGGGCTTTGCCAGCTCTTTCTCACAGGTTACTGCCACCATCTTGTGTAACTGGCTGGATCATGGGACCAGGGCCTTTTTTTGAAAGCTCTAATCCCTCCTGCTTTGGATGTAAGCTTATTTGAATTGCGCATTAGCGAGACTGACACACATGCTGTGGCTATAGGTCTGTGTTGAGTTCCATTGTTTTACTTCGGTGCTGCGTGTAGGTGAGGTGCCTGTGAGGCCTGGCTGGGGCGTTACATTGTAACAACTTTTTTAGTTAAACGGACGGCAAGGCCACTTGGTGCGGAGGAAAAATAAATAAATATTGGGGAAATACCAACACGGGTATTTGGATAGAGATTTTGAGTCACAAAATATTATGTAACAAATCAGTTCGGACGTGCTTGTACACGTACCACATTTGAGACAGGTGTGCCCGCAGCACTAACAAGGGGCCACTTCATGCTCGCAACACACGCTGGGAACACCCATAAGAGCAATGATGTGTTCGGCTATGCGTTGATGAACAGATACTCACAGTTGCTTCGAAGGCATGCACTGGTGAATTCGTTTCTCAAAATAAACTAGGCGTTGTCTCATATTAAGCCGAGAGGTCTTTCTCCACATGGTAGGGAATGTTGGCCGTCCAACATTAATAACTTTCAATTTAGTGGGAAGGACACACATTGTGATCAAAATAACTCGAATGTAAATTTAACAAATCCACCGTTGCTGAAATATAATTGCACGTTTTTTAATACATCAGCTAAATTTACTCGTTTAGTAAAATGGTGCGTTTTTTTTCTTATTGGCTGAGAGTCACGTGGTAATTAGCAGAGCAATACCTGTATTTTAAAATAGCACGCAAGAACAAAATCATCGTCCCCATCAAGCTGGAGGAATTTAGTATAGGCTAAGAATTGTAATACCACGGTTGTGCAAAATGAGGTATGATAAGTTATCATGATTACAGAAATTCCACTCCAGCATTCGAATAGAATACTCGAAATTCCACGGAAGCCGCTGCAAACATTTCACACTTGCGTTGACCAAGTTATCAACACTGGCCTCTGCTTGGAATGCCTGGACCGCTCAACTAATATCACAGTCCAGAACGTTGTGTAGCCTACGCAACAGCCCACGCTTTCTGCTGATAAGTGTTTAGCAACTTGTTGATATAAGGAGCAAATGTATCTGTTTCAGAAGATTTCTCTGACACCTGGCAAATAGTATCCGATCCTGAATGGCGCTAGAGTCCCTCGCAGGCCCGATGGAGGAGCAGGAAAGCCCACTAGACAGAGAGCACTCTCTGTCTGTGATTCTCCCTGGGGGAGTGGTGAAAGCTGTCACAGTACATGGAAGGTACATCTGCAGGAACAACAGGAATTTAGACGTGTCGTTATTATGACATCACTACAGATATTGTCTCGTCTTTAGAGTTCTATTTTACAAATAGAACAAATACATACAATGAAACAAATTAGGCGTAGAAGCAAAACCGCCAAACTATATAAAAGACCCAGAGAGAAAACTCAAATGACACTTGTTACGTGCTGTCTTTGTAGCACGCCGGTGATGGACTTGCTGGTGACCCTGTGCGCCAAGTACCATCTGAACCCCACCGATCACACAGTGGAGGTCCTCTCGCCCAACAGAAACAACATAGCCTTCAAGCCCAACTGCCCCATTGGACTTCTGGAAGCCGAGAGCATCCTCCTGAAACCCAAAGTCGTCGAAGAGAAGATCCGGAGGCCTTATGTGCCAGAGGTAGGCCGGCCCATCACCTGTAATGTACCACGGGATTGCGAAACTCCATTTTACACAGCATGAATGCTTACTCGAGGAAACTAGATCATTTGTTACCGTTGTCTTTTTTTTTTTAAATGATAAAAATTTTGCTTAAAATGAAAGGCCTTAATGTTTTTTGGTTTGTTTGTTTGTTCAGGCCACTGTCCGTCTGCTGATAAACTACAAAAAGTCCCACAAGGCGGTTGTGCGCGTCAACCCCAAGGTGCCTCTGGCGCAGCTGATGCCAGCGGTCTGTCAGAAGTGTGAGTTCGGAGTGGAGACCACCGTGCTGCTTAGGGACGCCCACAGCGAAGAGCCTTTGGATGCGACCATGTCGCTCAACGACTATGGACTGAGAGAGGTGTATGCCAAGGACACAGCTGGTGAGCAAAGGAAAAAAAGCCCTCCATAGCCAGATAATAACACAAATCAATGTAATCGTGTATACGTCCGGAGGCGCTCAACTGAACGAGAAAGGTGAAGTAATAGATACATTTCACACTGACCCTAACAGGGACATGGTTGTTACTTCACAGCGATTTCTCATATCCCCCAGTGAATTTGATACCACATCTAGAAACCCATTACCACCTCGTCTTGCCAAATGTGCAGTATGTAAGTGGACCACTAGAGGGCACATGACCACTCCAGTTCTTAGAACCACAGTGCAGACAGTGTGTCCATGTTTTGATTTAGCTCAGTGCTGTCCAAAAGGCATTCTTATCAAGCTTACCTAAGTGATTGATAGTGATTAAACGTTTTAATAATTCTTTTTCAGGATGTGTGAGCTGAAATATGACAATGCATATTTCAGCTCACACCATGGCCAGAGTAGGACTCTTGGCTCAAAATGAAAGTTTCAAATTTCCTTCTGGCCATTCCCCATATAGTACCCTATTTGCCCTGAGACTGGAGCTGCAGAAAATTGTGATACATTCTGACAAATACTGGCATAGAGTGGAATGTTCCTCTTGCCAACTGATGAGTGAACGCCGACGATATCTACTTCCTTATGCAGAATGTAACTGGACTCTCTCTCTTTCTCTCTGTCTCTCTCTCTGTGTCTCTCTCTCTCTCTCTCTGTGTCTCTCTCTCTGTGTCTCTCTCTCTGTGTCTCTCTCTCTGTCTCTCTCTCTCTCTCTCGTCTTTGTTTACGACCCCAGTTGTCACTCCGACCCGAGCCGAGTTGCCGACGTCGACGCCACAAGGTACACTACAGCGAGCGCTGCTCTCCCTATCCAAAAGCACCCTGTGCACCGTAGGCTTGCCCCTTAACCTTTCCGTACCACCCACTCCAGAGGAGGACACCAAGGCACGGCGGAGAGAGAAGAAGCACAAAGAGACGACGCAGAAGGAGAACCAGAAGGAGAACAGGGGGTTCTTCGGCTTGTTCAAGAGGAGCAAGAAGAAACTCGAGACGGTACGAAACAAAATCCGCCGGTGCCCTACCACTGCGGGCACGGTCCGCGCTAGGCGTCGCCCGGGGGTTCGCTTGTGGCTCCGGTGAAAATGTTTGAGTGTTTATGTGTTAGTTCTTTCAAAGGAGTTAAGATCATTTTCTTCAGCACCTCGGAAAAATAAATTGTGTCTGTAAAAAAAATATTATTTTAGATGAATATTATGAAGGCCTATGAGGGGTCTATAAACAATAATTTTACCCTTTTTTTAGGATGTGTCTGTGAGTGCGCCAGCGTCCCCCACCCTGAACAACTCCCAGGGGGCCTTCACCACGGGCCCCTGGTCCCACGGCACCATGCCCGCCGACGCCGGCACCAAGAAGAGGCGCGCGCCGCCCCCGCCGACCTCCGCGGGCGTGTCACGGAGCGTCCCCGAGAACCTGAGCACGCGCCACCTCACCTCACCGGACGGCCTCACGGTGAGTTAGGACCCCTCCGCTGTCAGACAGGAAGCCACTCCCGGATACGCCGCGTTCCCGTTTCCCCCGCCGTAACCGGTCCCTTCCCTGCTCGTGTCCCTTACCCGCAGAAGTCCGCGCAGAGCCGAGTCTCTTCCGCGGAATCTTCCCTGAAGAGGACCAAGCGCAAGGCCCCGCCCCCTCCTCCTCCTCCTGCCTGTGCTGACACACACCTGGAGTCGCCTCAGGACGCTGAGGTCACAGGTGAGTCTCTCATTCTTACCTTTAGACCTCAGCTACCAGAAAAAAAAAACTCAATCTAGTTCGACAATTTATTTTTTTAAATCCACTAAATCTAGGGCCTGGCTGTAACACCCACGAGTTAGAATAGATGCAATACACTGCAAATGTTTATTTTTACCTAGGAATCGGGTGAAGGCTTCTATCAACCGAACTGTTTACTTACTGTAGTGGATGCTCGTGGTTGCCCATGGTGACACAAAGCCGGGAGCTGAACACCGAGAACTAGTCGCACCGTTCATGTTGTAACCAAGCCCCCCGGACAGTAACTGAGCGCACTGAATGTGTGTGGCTCCGCAAAATATATTAGCAAGACAGTTACGTTGGAGCAGCTTAATC
Organism: Galaxias rostratus; assembly: GCA_036024795.1. Lineage (NCBI taxonomy): Eukaryota > Metazoa > Chordata > Actinopteri > Galaxiiformes > Galaxiidae > Galaxias > Galaxias rostratus. The sequence continues at coordinate 1,747 of JAVQJS010087553.1, read as the reverse complement.
CCTATTGACATTTTAGACAGCGATGAGGGGATGGAGATCAGGGGCAGAGCGTGGCACTCTCGCTCTTCTTTCACCCCTAACAAAGGATTAACGCTGTTTAAAGCTCTGCGATCTTGAACGTGGTCTCGGGGGGAGGGGGGGGGGGGTGTAACAAAAGAGATTTATTTAAACTGAAAGATGAAAGTATCAAATTGACCCCACCACCCCCACCAAAGAAAAACTGCTTTGGAATTCCGGAACGTTCCGAGGTTTAGTGGCATTCCAACGGCAGCTCAGAGAGTGTCTGGTTAGAGAGCCACTCGACCGAGTGCAGACCAATACAAAAAGTCACCCTGTCAGTACAATGATACCATGTTTGATATGGTGATAGGGCCCAAGCTAACACAGTTATCTATATTTCCATTGTGCTCATGTCTCTTGGTTGTAGTCCGGCTTGCTTCCCCTGCGTAGGACCTAGTTTTCCCTGGGCAAAATCTGGAGGATTTCCTCATGAGCTTCACATACCATTTTAGGCTTTTCACAGTGGCAAAAAACTCAGAATATGCATTTAACTTCAGTTCAGTGTACTTTAAGGATAGACTGTACCGGACCCTAATTGGCTTAAGGTGAGGCAGTGCTGTAAGAGAGAACCCATTCAATCATTTTAAGCTCTCTTGACCCACGCTTGTAGTAGCCAATTCATTTTAGCAAAATTTGACTACATGTACCAGAGCATTCTACTGGGTCCCATGTCCCTGTTAGATTTTAACGAGTGAGTTCTGCTGGGTGCTAAGTAAAGCCCACTCCCTTTTGTCCACTGTCTGGGCTCACCACTCAGCACGCTGCGGAACTTCTCCAGGGTCAATCCAGCCCGCGTCCCGGAAACAGGCCTAGCGAGTTTATCCATTGGTAGAACAGTGTTGTCCGCTGTTCCTTTGGTCATAGGGAGCCCTTACCACATGGCCAACATGGCTTTTGTTCTCTGCCTGGGACGAACCCTTCCATACACAAAGCGTTTGGCACGGTCAACTGATACAATTGTGCATTGTGGCTGGAGTAATGACACATGATACCTGGTTGGGTTTGACCCCAAGACGAGGTCACTGTCCTGTTACGCCCCGCAACACCTGCTCAGATCTGCATGAGAGCGCCTGTGTTAATGATGTGGTGAATAACATTCAGCCAATCGGGACGGAGCTTAATGCTCTTTGGGACGTTCCACCAATCGGCGCCGTCCCAGATCTCACCAGATGTCTGTCTGTTGGTCAGGGCAGGGTGGTCAATGTGACGCATGATTTTAAAGAGGTTCTGTCCTAAAGCTAAAGCCCAGCTTTCTCTCCCTCTACCTGCAGACTCGGTGGTTCCACAAGGGGGCGCTTGAGGGCTGTATCCTTTTTATTTGTGTGGTCTCTTCCGTTATGGGGCTGCCCACTCCTCTCCTCTGCTTCTTCCTCCTCCGCTGCTTCTTCCTCCTCCTCCTCATGCAGTGGCCTGCTCTTCCTCCTCCTCTCTGCTTGTCGCTGTTGGTGCTATCATGGGTCACACGTGTAATGTCATCGTTACCGGTCTCTTTTTCTTTTCTGTTCTTTGTTTTGTTTTCTGAATGTCTCTTTGTCAATGTGTTGGTTCGTTCGGTTTGTGGACGTTTGTTTTGTGCTGCATGTTTTCTAATGTCCGTTGATGGCTATGTATGAGGAGGAGGAGGAAGAAGCAGCGGAGGAGGAAGAAGCAGAGGAGAGGAGTGGGCAGCCCCATAACGGAAGAGACC
>JAVQJS010087552.1:0-18279 GCA_036024795.1 Galaxias rostratus | reverse complement strand
GCGTCTTTCTTTCTCTCTCGTCTCATTTCATCGCCCCCCCTCTCTCTCTCTCTCTCTCTCTCTCTCTCTCTCTCTCTCTGCAGTTGCTGGCTTCGCTTGGACACCTACTTCATTTGGAGCTTCATAGGACCGGCCACCTTGATCATTATGGTAAGTCGCCGTCGCCACTGCGCTCATTAACCCTGCTTAGCCCCGCGGGTCGGCGGCCCTAATGGGCCACGGAGACACCCTCTGCATCCATCTTATGTCCCTCTCCCCGACGCGCCGCACGTAGCGGCAACGGCGTGCGGGACGCGCCGCCACGGCATGTCGGAGCGCACGGTGGGCGAGGGTGTGAAAAGCGGAAGGGAAGTAGAGACAGAGAGAGAGAGAGAGAGGGAGAGGGAGAGAGAGAGGGAGGGAGGGAGAAAGAGAGAGGCAGAGAGAGGCAGAGAGAGAGAGAGAGAGAGAGAGAGAGAGGGAACTCAGCAATCCCTCGCGGAGCCGTCGTCCGCCCAGTCACGGAGCGCAGCGAGAGACAGCCCCAGGAACGGTGTCAATCACATGGCCTCCAAAAACAGAGCAAATCGGATCCAACAGAGTCACACGGATGGGCGGGAGGCACATGCACACGCCAACATCGCCTGTTTCAGTGGTTAAGGGACTGAATGGGACAAGGGTACGCGCACGCTAAGCCCGTATGCAAATGTATCGTGCAAGGAAACAAAAACACAGACTGTCAGAGAGCCCAGACACTGCCCAACTTAGATCGGAATCCGAAATAGGCGTAATGCTCTTTCACGCTCCAGTTCGGGGTGATTTTGCACAATGCAACCCTGCGCCATATGCACCCGGTGAGTCATCTCTGTGTTACCAGCACACACTGAAAAGCCGTCCCCGAACGGAAGTACAATTGCCCCCCCTCCCCTGGGAAATCGAGTTGGGACAGATAAGTGGATGAGCGATATGCCTAATCTCCTCACGCCACCTCCTCAATTAGCCGATTGTTGACTGGCAGCCCAGTGCGCCGTTCAGTCACTCGCAAGCGTAATTGGCGATATTCGAGCGCGTAATGATCTTTACACCCGCTTTAAAAAAAAAAAAGAAAAAAAAAAGACCATGATGTGTTTTGCTGAATCATTGTCTGCGGCGTGGGGAAAATACGTGGACAGTATGTCTGCCGTACTCCCTAGGTTTCCTTAGTCTGGCGCAGTGACAGTTTCCCCCGTGCACGTTATGTAGAGTGCCGCTGTGGCTCCGGCCGTCAAAGCGCCGACTTTTATCCGAGATCCGCCTCGCGAAACACAAAGTGACAGCGAAGCAAACGGATAGGTGGCCCGATCGGTACCACGGACACACCTCCACACCGAGCGGACGCGACGGTCTTGGAAACGTACGCGGATGACGACTCCCCTCTAGTTCGGGGAGTCGCGACTCGTGGAGCTGCTCCGTCGAACAGCAGGGGCGACTCCACTCACGCCGCATGCGGCTGTCCCGAGAAAAACTCTGGGGTACCTCCGTTACGTTCGGATGGTTTTGTGCTCTGTTTAATAAAGCGGGGAACCTCGTTTTGGTCCGACCTTAGAATTGACAGGGCAACAGGGATGCGCAATAAAAATGTCCTGATTTAAAGATGTGACTCTTAAGCCAAACCGCATTACCAACCCATCAAAAAATGCATCTCTTCCATTTATCTTGCACTCTCTCGCTCCTTCTTTGTTTCTTTCTCTCTCTCCCTTCCTCTTTATCCAGCTCAACGTTATCTTCCTTGGGATCGCGCTGTACAAGATGTTCCATCACACGGCCATCTTAAAACCAGACTCCGGTTGCCTGGACAACATCAAGTAAGAGCCTCTCCCTGTCAGTTCAAGCGTGGACGAGTCAGTCGGCCTCCACTCGGCTTTTATAATTAGACCGGACGTTTCGAATGGCATTTGATAACGGCTTGTTTTCACAGAGAGGGTGCGTCACCTTGGTCTCGTTGAGCTTGACTTTATTCTCACGCGTCGAGCCTCTCCCACGAGCCCGGCTCTCTGACCACGCCTGGGTTGAGGGTTCCCGAACGTATCGATCGTCTCTTTGATATCCGATAGCCTTCGGAGCGTGCAAACGCCCCGGCCAGGCCGGATGGATTCCAGGCCCCGGAGGCGCTCGTCTGTCGTTATCGTCAAAGGTTGCATCGGCGGGGGTCAAGTCGGGACAGGCGCTCCGCCGGGCATTCGTCGTTATCTGAGGAGCGTGCTTGTCTGCGGCGGGAAAGGCCACGAGACAAATCCGCCGGAATTAACCCGGCGTGATCGCGTCGTCACCGCACGATGAATATTCATTACCGCCGCGTGTGGATCTGGGGCGCCGTCCTCAAAGTTATGAATGACATTATAAAACCGGGGCTTTTATTGCCGTGGCTGTTTACGAGAGGCACCCAGTGCCAGGGAGGTTTTTGAAATCCGTTTGTTTTTCGAACGCGCAGAAAACGCTCTGACGCGCGTTCCGCAAAACGGCAGTAGAAAAGGACGGTGACCTTTGACCCCCCCAACACGTCTCGAACGCCAGACTCGGAGTTGAGACGCAGGCCGCGTGCTCGACGTTGGCGAGGCGCTGGAGGAGGAGGCTGCGGTAGGGGCTGCGGTTCAGCTCGTTGAAACACGGCCCGCGCCGGAGTTCACTCTCTCCGCCGAGGCACGGGATTGATGGAACGGGCCGAATTCTGTGCTATCACTGCATGACTCAGCCTTTTACAAGGCACTCTGGTCACATTAGTCTGCTTTATGGCCGGGGTGTGAGCTCTTCCTCTGCTAACAAGGGACAGTCTGGGGGGGGGGGGAGGGGGGAGGGGGGCTGCTTTTGCGCTGGTTGTTTTTGCACATCCGGACAGACATGCGTAGACATGCTTTGTATTTGACTCTGTACAGTAAGCCACCCACACATACGAGCACAGGAACACAAACACCAACACTTTTCAGTATATTAAATGTGTACGCATAGGCACACTCATGACACGCAGGCATGCACACAAAGAAAACGCTTTTATGTTTGTTAACTGGTAGAACTTAGTCTCGCACACACACACACACACACACACACACACACACACACACACACACATCTACACACCTACTTTCCATCTCAAAGATACAGTATGTGTGTGTGCAATGTGCACTGATGTACGTTTTGAACTTATGGTATTTATATGGTCTGCTGAGTTTCCCCAAACAGTGGCACACACACTCTCACAAGTGCCTACACGCAAGCAGAGGGGTACAGAACAGACAAAAAAACTTGTTTTGGTTCCGTAGCTGTTCCACAAAAGCAGTAGGGTACAGAACAGAAAAAAAACTTGTTTTGGTTCCGTAGCTGTTTCAGAAAAGCAGTGGGGTTGCCAAGGGATGTGTACTTTGTGAACTCCCAGTATCAACTCCTCTGAATGCTAATGGAGTAGCTCAAACACACCTAGAGAAGGCCAGCCTGCCAGGGGGCTTCTGCCATGTGGGCCACCTCTTTGGCTCCATGCAGCTCCTCTCAGACCGCCCCAGGGAGGAACCTTTTGCCTTGCTGGCTTATGAGGTGAATGATGGGGGAAAAGCTTTTCTGTATCGGACCTGATCGCGATCATGTGGGGTTGTGTTGTTACTAAGTCGTCGTATGGTTTCAGTAGGTTGACTTGAACCTGGCCCTGTGATGGGTTGGCGATCTGTCCAGGGTGTATCACGCCTCTCGCCCGAAGTCGGCTGGGATAGGCTCCAGCCCCCCCCGTGACCCTGCATTGGAAAAGCGCTTCTGATAATGGATGGATGGATTTGAACCTGTTTTATGGCAATGTGAGATTGGACAGTGATGAAAGGACCGTGGATTTTTAAATGCCATGTTTGATGGGAGTAATATGCTCTGTTATTTCACAAACCGAAATAGTCAAACACCTTGCTAGGTCTATAGTTGACAGTGAAACAGTGAGTGGAACAGTGAGAACAACGTATTTGTTTCTATTACAGACGTCAGACGTTTATTCGTTTTTTCTTGTTTGTCTGCGAGCACGTATTGACCTCGGTCTTACCGTGAATGGCTGGAATGATTCATCACACCACCCGTGTTGTGAAGCAGTGAGCTGACCAGTGGACAGCGAGTCAAATCAACCACCATAGGGGTCGCGAACTTCTGCTGCAATCTGTTCGCTTGCTCAAGTGAAGATTTATCTACCTCATATACTGACATTGATATTTTATTTTTTCGCCGTGCGCCTGCCCGCTGTCAAACAATTGCCAAATAACAACAAATAATATGTTGGATTTTGGTTACCTTCTCTTTTTTTTTCCTCTCTCTGTATGTTCATTTCATCTTAAAGCTTGAATCCTTTTCTAAAAGTCAGTGTAGTACTTATTTTTCCAGTGCCATGTATGAAACGCTATGCATTATGAAACAGTGAAATGTGTTAGGTCACGGGTGGTAGTTGGCTCTAATAGGTTGGCCATGGCCGTGGGCATCCCTTTTTTTCTTCCTGCTTTATCATTTTTTCCTCCATTCTGTTGGTATTGTTTGATGTCACACTTTGTGTTTTGATTGCATCAGTTGTATTTTTATTTTTTTTACTGTGAATGATGTGGCTCTTTCTTGCCGTCTAATTGCATGTCTTTTTGATCGTTCAGCTTTGTTCTTCTTTTCTGCCCTTCCATTTTAAGTTTTGCGCTTAACCATTTTGTTTTTGTGTCTTTTGCGTTCCTTCTTTTCTCCTCGTTTCAGCTACCGTTATTATGATGGATGTGTGATTGTGGAATGGCACTGGTAAGGAGCAACACTGCCAGAATAACATGAGTGTCTCATCTAGAGTCCCTTACACCTCCACTCTGTATTTTCCCTATGTTTTCCATTCGTGTTATTGCATTAGATACTCTATTCTACTGCTAATTGAGTAATAGGTATTCAAATGTAATAGAACAAATTGGCCCTTCTCAACACAGGTGTATGAAAGCCAAGTGCTTGAAATCGAAGGTTCAATTGAACCTGCAATTGCAATTTGGAACAGTGCCCCCAATACTTTTGAACGTCTTATGAACACGGTCTATACCCTGCCAGGAGGTGTCTTAACTGTCAAGAGGGAGACTGGATGTAAAACTCAGTATCATTAAACAAAATGTTACGTGTTTATCTCAACTTCTTTCAGCCGGTAGAGCTGAAAGATGGTTCATATCTTGGGAATATAGGGAGAAATCTCCAGATATAAACAGTTCTTCTAACAGAAGCAAAGAAAGCGAAGAAAATTTCAATTGGCTCTGTGATATCTCGAATATATTGCTCCAAATTCCAACCGGGTATTTATTTTTGGAGGGGGTTGTGTCTCTCTGGTCATTCAGGGGGCAATCATCTTGATGAAGTGGCTTCTCCAACAGGCCATTAAGATAGACCTGGGAAAATGATGTTTAATGGTTGCCCCAGCAATTTCATAAATCATTTATTTTCGCTGTGTACCTGCCTGACCCATTTATAAATGGCAAGGCCTTCTGAAATTCATGGGGACTGGTGTGCGTGAACCAAGATAATGATGTTAGTGCCGGCAATTTGCAAGAAAAGGATTCCTGCCTATATATATTTGGAGGTAGAGCACGCCATATATTTTAGTTTAATTAATTGGAGTTATACTTTATTTCTGCTGCCAAATTCAACCCAATATTCTCAACTTATTTTTAATATTTCTGTGTTTTAGTCCCACTCACGTCATTGTTTCTGTTCCAAAAATAACTTTTTATTTTTTTTATTTTTGCTTACCTCAGCTACCAGGATTACGAGCCTGATATCAAGTAAGAAAGAGACGGGTTCTCCTTCCGATACGACATTGTCTGTTTGCCATTCCATAAGAACAATTCAGACCCCAGTCACCTCCCTGCCTCAGTCAGTCATGCACACACACAATGTATTGTGGAATTGTCAGTCGCATTGCGAGTCCCTGCTATGCGGACCTCCCTCGTGAATGCGCCGTCAGAACCTTATGTTTGGCCGTGAGCAAAACCAGATTCAATGGATGAACATCGATGAATGATAAGTTCAGAACATTGTGGAAGCTGTTCCATCGTTGGTGCATCGCACAGCAACGCGCCTACAACAGTACAACATGTGAAAGTTTCCATAACACGCTACTTTCTGTACTAACAGTACCTCATTCTTTAAGTGACGCAGAATTGTCTGAACGACTTAACAATAAATAAACACAATATGAATTGCATTGGAGTTAACACACGATTGTAGATAGTAGTACGGAATGCATTTCCACTTTAAATCTCTCACTTTCTCAGCCTCGTCGCGGCAGCAACAACCACCAGCACCCCTTACGCGTGGTGCTTTGTAATCGCACACACTATTTTTACCCTCTCAAAGAGTGTTGACGAAGTTGTTGATTACTTTTCAAACATATAATGGACGCGTCACTTAGAAGCATTTGTGAACAAGCGAAAAGGGGTTGGTATCCCCGAGGAGAAAGCATGACAAAAAGAGAGCAGCAGAACGCCGTTTAATTTGTTTCTCGGCCCCTCGACGTGCGAAGACTCTCCCTCCTGTCGATTCGCCACTTAACTTCTCCCTTATCCTTTACGTCTCCTTCCCAGTCTTTTTGTTGGCCTGCCCTCCTTTGGTTTCTGCGTCTCGCTTTGAATTTGTCACCATCCCCACTCTACATAGCTATCGGGAGAGTTAACTACAGAATTCAGACGTGTTTGATCTCATCTTTGTAGTTCTTTGTCTCTGAAAAGAACTGTGTATGGGGATCTGTTACTAACCCCTGAAGGACTTGACATTGGCTCTCTGAGGCGGCAGGTTTTACTGTGTACAAGCTGAACATCTGTCAGACTGCTGCTCTCGCGACGAAGGTTCCCCTTAGAAGGAGTACGCACAGCCATGTTCTGACAACGGCTCTGCTGCCCCCCCGTTCATTTCGGCACGCGGCGCTGCCCCTAACGTGAACCGCCTCTCGTGGGCTAACGCGGTCCTCCCGGTGTGTCTGCAGATCCTGGGTGATCGGGGCCGTGGCCCTGCTGTGCCTGCTCGGCCTGACCTGGGCCTTTGGCCTCATGTACGTCAACGAGAGCACCGTGGTGATGGCGTACCTCTTCACCATCTTCAACTCCCTGCAGGGGATGTTCATCTTCATCTTCCACTGTGTCCTGCAGAAGAAGGCAAGTCGTCTCTCCTTGTCAAAAAAATGCGGGGGGGGGGGGGAAGTTGTTATGTTTTCAATAGTTACATCAATGTTATTTATTTTTTGTTCTGTGTTTGTGTGTTTGTGTGTGTGTGTGTGTGTGTGTGTGTGTGTGTGTGTGTGACAGGTGCGTAAAGAGTACGGGAAGTGCCTGCGGACCCATTGCTGCAGTGGTAAAAGCGTGGACAGCTCCATCGGCTCCGGCAAGAGCGCGGCGTCCCGCACCCCGGGACGGTACTCCACCGGTTCCCAGGTACCAGCCTCCCCTCCTCCCCGCTCCCTCTCTACCTTGGCTCTTCCTTCAACCTCAGCGTGGCAGAATTACAGTATTATCTTCATATGGTTCATGATTGGATCTTCCAGACAGTATATTGCCCCTTTTTTTCAATTGACATACAGAAATGTAATTGAGGCACTGCAATTGCATAGCACTTTGTAGTCCCTTACATGTTCTATAACTGGATGTGACCAATATTGCTTGAATACTGGAATCATGGGCATGCATGTTCACAAGCTCTGAAACGATCTCTCTAGTTTACACTGGAAGAATATAATGAGAAAGAATAAATAGCTCAAGGCATTTTGGGGAAAAAAATACTTCTTTCAGTTCAATACCATTTTCGAAATGAGGCCACAAAGGCAAAGCAAGGAAGCGCTGACTTTGTTCGGGATTAATAAATGTAACTTAAGGCAACAGCAGTCCCGGCTTCTTTTAGGCTTTTTTTTCCTGCACAACTTCCTTTCACCAGTTAATCGACGTTGATGTGTTTTTTGTTTTCTTTCGCGTCTCTTCAGAGCCGGATCCGTCGCATGTGGAACGACACGGTCAGGAAACAGACGGAGTCCTCGTTCATGACGGGGGACATCAACAGCTCGGCGTCTCTGAACAGAGGTAAATGGTCACTCGGTGGATGCGTGCTGCGACGACACTCTACGACCCAGGCCCCCCCCTGTCTTAGATCGCACAGTAACAGGAGTACCTAAGATGCACGTCGGTTAAGGAAGAAGTCTAACTTCTTGTACTGTTTGTTTCAAGCTGTTGGCTATAACTGAAGCGAGGGACGGTTTTGGATAATGTACACCCTGAGTGGTGACCAGTGTCTGTGATGGGTACGTTTATTTGACCCCTGCTCTAATCTAACCATTTGGTTTTCTTTCTCGGTACGCTCCTGTATCCTCAAAAATCTATGACACAATATGTTGATCTTGGAATAAAAGTATATTTGTGAAGAGAACAAAGAAAATGGTTGGCAGGACCTGGGGGGAAAAAAAGCATGAAAAGGATTTTCGTATTGATTGTCGTATTGAAGTTGTGTAGCTTTTTAATTGCCTAACTGGTACTTAATAGGACACGTACAAGCAGTCTGCGTGTTGGTACGTTTCAGCAACTCCCCCAAAAACTTTTATTTTATTGGTTTCACTTAAACATAAAGTAAAAGAGGAGAAAGGGAACCATAATTAAAGAGCATCGTCGATTATTTTTGACCCGGAGCGATTCTCGCGATTCGGAAGACCAGTGATTCCCGACTCCTAGATGGGATCTGCATTAGCAAAAAAACATTCTCTCCCGCGGCCATCGCTCACGGACAGACAAGGGGCCGCGTGACGGAGGGCTCCGCGTCCCGCACTGCTCACTCTCTAAATCTGCTCCGGGCTCCCACTCGCCGAGACACTAATGCGTCGTTACGATGACGGATTGATGTTCGTCGGCGAGAGGAAGTGTCAAGATATCAATAATTAGACACTCGGCTTAGCGCCATCCGCCGCGCGGCTTTTAGCAGAGGTGAGGTCGGTAGACGTGAGGGGGGAGGGGAGGGGAGGGGAGGGGAGTAAATGGAGGCGGGCAATAGTCGAAAAGAAGCATAGATCTGTCACAAGTCGCAAGGGATAGGAAAAAAATTTGATAGATTAAGACACTCTTCAGTCCTAACGCGTAATCAGGTAGGTTTGGATGTGGTGGTGGGGAAAGGGGGGGGGGGCTTTTTGTCTGCCAGGGGGAACGATCTGCCGTCTCAGCGGATGTCGCGTGGCACATTCGCGCGCCTTTTACGAACAGATGGAAATCGAGCTGCTCATCCCTGCGTCCGTGTTGTTATTATGGAATTATGGGCTGAGGAGCAGACATTTCCCGCTGATTTGTCCCGTTCAACCCCGTGATGATCCTCTTGTTGCAGCTCTCAGTGCGCCTCGCGTCTCAGGAGAGAGAGGGGGGGGGGGGCGCGCATGGCAATCAACCTGAATGCCTTATATGTTCAATTTATCTTTTCACTGGTGCGGTTTGGAAATTGTCCAATTTATCAAACACAGACGCCGTAAGTGGAAATCTGGGTTGGAAAAGAGCTGTTTATCATTTCAAAAGAGTTTGATATTTTTGGACGGCTCTTTAATTAGAGCAACCGAAAGCAACAGCAACAAGAAGGAGCTGGCTAGAAACATCAAAACAATAACCTAATGAATGCATACACATCCATATTAATACCCACATCAAACGCAAAATGAAAAGGAAGTCTGAATGAAGTTTAATTTGTGAACATAATGGAAATGTGACATATAACACTACGAAATGTGTTTGTAACCAGGCAAAACTTTTAGTATGGGAAATATGGACCCTAACAATAGCTGTAAAACCCCTATGGTACCATTGAACCAATCCGGTAGACACCCCTGGCGTCAAACAAAGAGTTCTATGCCATTTTAGAAGTGGCTTATCTTCTCTGCTTCCTCTCCCCTCTATTCTCTCTCTCTCTCTCGCTCTCTCTTCATCCTTCTCCTCGTCTCCTTTCGACAGTTTTAGAGCAATGCGAAAGAACAGGACACTATACTGTAGCAGCGCAAATAATTGGTATACATTTCCGCCTCCGATAAAAATATATTTTTTCCTGCAATATTTACTCCCTCTGGCATGGAACATACCCTATGGCACACTAAACTACTTGAAACGGTGTAGGCATACGTACCTCTTAAACATTTACTAGTCCTCTTCATATGTTAGATTTTGTATTTTTGAAGGCAAGTGAACGTAATATCATCACTAATAGAATAGCTATTATCAATACATTACTTGTGAGCACGTGGATGACTGGGCCATTACCAAACCAAAAAACGAGCTGCTCCATCTACATTTAATGCTGCATCCATATGATTTGCAGGATGATTAGCGGTATCTGCTCTTTGCTGAAAATTACAACATTTACTATTAATCCACAAAATGACTTGTCTAGTTTGATTTAAGAGAATGCCCCCTGCATAACAATTTAAGTTGTTAAAAACTCAGCAAAATCAAAAGTCTGGGATGAAGACGTTTTTTCTTTTCATGTGCTGTGGAAGGGCGGAGGGGTCGGGGGTCAGATCCAAGAGTCGACGATGCCGCGTCCCAGCATCCCCGCTGCTTCGTTCAGAACGTGGCCATTGGACAAACACAAAAGGAGGCTTTGTTCTCGCGCCACTCTTTGTATTGGGCAAATGTGGAAGGCAGAAATAATCAGCCCTGCGGAAAACACTGTAATCACCGCCTCAGATTGAGAAAGGGCCCGTGATTCTAATCGTTTTTGTGCTGTAAAGAAAAACGCTCCCCAAGAAAAACGCTCAGAAGCAAGATTTCACTTTAATTGCAGGCTCATACCACAGATATTCGCAGAGGGTTTGAGGTTGAATAACATCAAATCAAATTCAAATTGTAATGATCAGTCAAATGAGAGCCTATTGGCACACGCCCTCTATGTGGTGACATGTGGGTACCAGTTTCTGTGTTTTATCGGATTGGTCGAAACGCCTATGCTAGCAATGACTAGTTACGTTATGCTATTGCTAATCTCTAGATAAACCATTGTTCATATTGCTCATGTCAGCAAAGCTTTGCCACCACCTATGTAAAACCCCTCGCACTAATGATCATGTGATCATTCGAATGTTACTGGCTGCCATTGTTCAGCTGCATCTGCCTGATTAAAATGTCTACTCTCTCACTCTCTCTCTCTTTCTTGCCCCCCCTCCCTCCCCTCTCTATCTCCTCCTCTCCTTGTTTCGTTCATCCCTTGTGTTTTTGCCCCTCTTTCTATCTGGCTGCTGCAGGGGCTATGGCTAACCATCTTATATCTAATGCCCTCCTGCGTCCTCATGGCACTAACAATCCCTATAACACATTGCTTGGGGAATCGGCTGTCTATAACAACCCATCTCTGGGCATGTACAACACGCAAGGTGTGCCAGCCTCTTTTCATTACCTTATTACATTGTGACTGGAGCAGCCTTTGGTTCAACCTCCCACCCATATGAGGGACCCACGCACGGGTGCACATTGGTGTTCCTGCCTAGGACCTCAGAGGCACCGCTATGCCTCCAGGGACCTGAAAATGAGGGGTTAATAACGTCAGGCTGGAACACTGATGAGCACCCAGGTGGACTCTTACCGGGATTTGGTTAAGGAAACGCTGCTCTAGCTGTGTTTTTTTTTTTATGTGCAATAGTACAATGTGCCTTAATCGAAAAGCCCCACCGTGTTCTCATCTGTGGGTCGGTTTGGCTGGAGGTGTATGGTGGCTTCTGATCGGGGCATGCGATTCAGTCACAAATCACGAATCATGTGTTTGAGTCATTCATGCTTGCTTGCCTGATGTGCAGTAAATTGCGCAAATCTGTGTGGGATGTATTTCAAATAATTGAATGGAACAAAAACAGTAATAGTGCATATGGAGGGATTAACCATCTTGAGCCGGATACACCGCCAAACAAACCTTTTATGATATTCCTGCTAAAGCAGTCTTTACTCCGCTTGCTGTCTATTTTTACGTTCATCACTAGTTACTGTTCCTGGTTGCTACTTTATGGTTAAACCTATATATTTCTTGTTGGTTTATTCAATCAATAATCATATTGATGGCTATCTTGAGTGGGTGGGCAAGGTGGGCCATGCAACTACGCAGTTTTTTTTTATGCAATCAATACCGCTCGAATCCAACATTAGCTGTTTGGTTCAGTTTATTTTAATACATATTAAGGTCCAAGATTTTTACAAACATTACAAATGTTTTGAGTTTTTATGATGGGATTTCAATGGCGATGCATATTGTATATTGTCTTTGGTACTTAATACTTGATAGATAACACACACATAAAACATATTTTTCCTTGGCCCCCATTAAGCATAAAGATATTTAGCCATCTTTCAGTTCTTTTTCACTCAAAGAGGTTGTGGCTTAAAAAAATATACACTTTTTTTTTTTAAGTATTCTGCATTTGTGTCTGAGGAATTGTGACAAACTGCACATGGGTACATTAAACTTGTAGTGTTTCACAGAAATCATTTCGTAGTGTGTCATCAGCATATTTGTGCACGTTTACCTGTACCTGTCAGTTTTGCTTACGTGTGCTTTCTTTTTTCTTTCCCTCTCCTCATGCTGTCCCTTAAAGAGCCCTACAGAGAGACAAGTATGGGAGTCAAACTAAACATTGCTTACCAAATGTAATTGATCTCGGCTTTTTTTATCTGTCTTTTCACTTAGTGCTGAACAGGAGGAAATGAGAGAGCTCCTCATTCCTTTGGAAATAAAGCTTTTTTTTGTGGGAGTACGGGCCTTCACCTTTTCGGCTAGGAACGCAAAACCACTTCCAAGTTCCCATTTCAATTAGGCATTAGACACATTAATTGTCATTACATCAAACATTTAATCTACTGATACTTAAACTGGCCCTTAAGAACATTTAATGAATTACCTGAATGCAAAATTGTACACTTTTGTTTATTTATTTTTGTTTGCCTCAGTCATGTAGCGAAAGAAATGTTTCTGGAATGTAACATTTTGAAACACACATTTAACAAGCCTGTTGACCTTCTGCTCCAAAACATGCATAACGCACACACTGGCATTTTTTGAATTGGGCACTACCACTCTGTCTGTAAAAGAAAACAGAAAGTTTTTTCATTTTTTTTATCGTAACCTTTTACCCATAAGCTTGAGTATTCCAAAAGTATGTTTATCGTATGTTTCGGCAATTTCTTGGAATTTCTTTCTTTTGTCCAAACCTGTAAACGTGTTCTATTTTGTGACTCCCTAAAAGCTAAATGCATGGCTTTCTTTGTTGTCTTGTGCGTGCAAGCTTTAAATGTTGTCAAATTTCACACAGTCTTTGTTGTCTTGGTAGATGTTTAACTTTGAAGCAGAATGCTGAACAAAAAGAAGTACTTGTAAGGTTCTAAATGTACTCATCACAAATACATTTGAATTTAGTAGGCTACAAGGTAAGCGTGCGGAATAGTATGGGGATAACGTGTGGCAAACGAGTTGTTTTGAAACATTTACTGGGTCAACGTGGCGGTGATAACTACATAGCCTATTACTGAGTCAGCATGTGCAGGGCTAACACTGTGTATTGAAAATCAAAGCACTAATTTCAATGGGTGTAATTATGGTTAGTGAAACGGTGCTAATTATCTCTCTTCAGCTTTGCCACTACTAAACAAGCCTTCTCGCTTCCCAAACTCTGACCCCCCACCCCCTGCCCCGTGTTTGTCATTCCAGAGGGAATCCTGAACAATGCCCGGGATACAAGTGTCATGGATACTCTACCACTGAATGGTAACCACGGCAACAGCTACAGCCTCGCCAGCGCCGAGTACATGAGCGACTGCGTCCAGATCATCGACAGGGGCTACAACCACAAGGAGACCACCCTGGAGAAGAAGATCCTGAAAGAACTCACATCCAACTACATCCCGTCCTACCTCAACAACCACGAGCGCTCGGCCGAGCACAACAGGAACCTCATGAACAAGCTGGTCAACAACGTCAGCAACGGCGGCAAGGAGGGCGGCTACGGCATGGGCCTGGGCCTGGGGATGAGCATGAACGTGGCCCTGGGCCTGGACGACCACTCCTCCTTCGGGCTGCACCACGACGAGGGCCTGGGCCTGGAGCTGATCCGCGAGGAGTCCAACGCGCCGCTCCTTCCCCAGCGGCCGGCCCCGCTGCTGCAGCCGGCCGACAGCCTCCACAACCACCTGCACCAGTCCGCGGCGCCCGCCGCCCTCCCGCCGGCCCACCGCCCCTTCGCCTCCTCCAACGCGGCCGCGTCGTCCTCGTCGTCGTCCTCGTCGCGCCGGAGGATCCCCCAGGAGAACAGCGAGAGCTTCTTCCCCCTGCTCACCAACGAGCACACCCAGGACGAGGGCTCGTCCCCCTGCCACCACCCCAACAGAGACTCCCTGTACACCAGCATGCCCATGCTGCCCGGCCTGTCCAGCGCCTCCTCCTCCTCCGCCGCCGCCGACGGCGCCAAGAGCAACGGCGAAGCCAAGAGCCCCGACGCTAGCGTGGACGACGTCTACTACAAGAGCATGCCCAACCTGGGCTCCCGGAACCACCTGCACCAGCTACATTCCTACTACCACCTGGGGCGGGGCAGCAGTGACGGCTTCATCGTGCCCCCCAACAAAGAGCATCTATCCCCGGAGGAGGAGGCCCCTGAGGAGCCCTCGCACCTGGTCACCAGCCTATAGGCCTCCACGGAGTCGCACCCTTACCTTACCCCTCTTCTGTCCCCTTCGTTCCTGTGCTCCTCCTACCCTTCACGCCGCCTCATCCATCCTTGTGCTGGTCAGTCGTCGGCAACGGTAGCCTTTTTTTTAATTCTGTGTCCAGAAGACCGAAGCGGAAAACTCTGTTGTGTCACTCGTACCGGTACCGTCCACAAATGGAATATCAAATCCCTCTTGTTTGGTGGGTGATATGTGGAAAAGAAAAACTTGGTTTGGACACTGTGGATTCCATTGGTGTGGCATTTCTCTATGGTCGAGAGGTTCAAATGCTATAAGGATTGATGGATTTTTTTTGTGTCATCATGAGAAGAGACTCATGCAGGATTTTGGGCCCTGAAATACACTTTGACAGTCCAAAGGAACTTCAGAGGGCCTCAAAAAATAACTTCCCACTACTCCTTGATGTGTAGAATAAACCAGTGCAAAACGGGAATTTAAAAAAGATTATTTTATTATACTTCTGTATCCATAACGGCTTTTTGAAAGATTTTCTTCCTCTCTGGTGCATTGCAGCACATTCTGTTTGCTGAAGTGTTTCTGCAAGTCAAAGAAAGTGGATTTGAAACAACCGTCATGAAGGACTTCTTTAGTGTATGCTTTAGAGCATAAATTCTCCTTTCTTTTTCATTTTCTTTCTGTTTGCTGTAATAATAACAATTGTTAAAGTGGAAGAAAACAACTAATAACAGAGAATTATGAGATATTTCTATGTAATTGTACAGATACTAGCATTGCACATAATAGTATGCTTTCTGTTCCAATCAAACCTTTGTCTCTGTAAATGTAGTGGATAGGAGAATTTCCTTTCTGTCGTGCTGTTTTTCGGTCTTTCTGATCCCAGTATGAGCATCGTTTTTGTTTTACCTTTCATTGTTTACCGAGAAACAATAAAACATCGAAAACAAAAATAACGCACACTCATAAAAAAAAATAATCACAAAACAGACCACTTACCATCTTCTTTCTAGCAAGGTAACCACCATTGTTTTTTTATGAACCAACTTTGTTTTACAGTTTGATTTTTCTTCAATGTGTAAAGATTTTGTGATTCTGGAAAAGGAGTAGTTTGTCCGTAAAAGTTCAGAACGAGATGTCCCGCAGACAGGGGAAAAGGTCACCCAACACGCTCTTGTCATTTAGCCGATGCTTGTTCTTCACAGAAAAAAAAAATGACAAACTGAATATTGATGAGCACTAGGCACAGAAAGACAGCTGTTTTACTTATTAAGGAGCTTTGGGAGTGAGACAAAACAACTGGAAAATTGTTCTTCTTTTGTTCTTCTTCGAGGCGAATATACATTTATTTATTTGTCAAAACAGAAAATTTGAAGTGAAGGTAAAGAATTTTTGCCGAGCGGATTCATTTAATTACGAGTATGGTTATTGCCTTTTTTATTTATTCATTTTTTTGTATTGGTTCCCGAGTTGAATGACCTCATAACTAATATTTGTTGTAACAGTGAAACTTGTTTGCCAACAAATAAATTACTGATTAAGATTTACCATGTAGTTCCAACCAAGGCATTTTTGTTTTTGTGTGGATCGTGAATCATGTTGTGATAAAATGACACCTTTCATGTCGTCCGGATGCCAATAGCGAACCTTTTGTTTGTACTTTCTTTCAATGTCGGCTTCATGGGATGTGCCAGTAACTCTATGCATCTCTAACTGACGAGCAGTATTTAGAAACCCAGAAACATCCGTATGGTTTAGTCATTGAGGAATGGCCGATGCTCCAAACAAAATGGATGTCTGATAACCCTGATTCATCAATTGGTGATTGATGGCCGAGTCAAGGTGAAAATTACGAGGGATATAGGGCCTCCGCTTATAACTAGCTGGGCTGCCACAATAAGCAGGGGGGAGGTGGGGGGGGGGGCAGGTGGGGAGTGGGAGTGGGATCCGTTTCCACCCCATGGTTATGCATGAGACTAAAGCTCCTCTTGAGATAGCCGGAAGAAGAGCTATGGCCCCCCCTCGCTGCCGTGTCAGTTTGACTGGCACTTTCGAATTGCGCCGGTTAATGAAATGTCGTGAAGAAGTGACGCGGGCCTCCATCCACTTTATTAATGAGTCATTACAGCAGCCCATAAGCACAGCCGCTACCCGGCGTCTGTGGGACCGTGGGACCCAACACCACCCACCACCGCCACCACCACCACCGTTCCATCCCAGAACGAAACACCGGAGCGGGGAGACCCTCAGGGTCGGGGGGTGGCGTGGGGCTTTGGGTTTATGTTGACGTGGCTCTCGCCAGATGGTAACGAATGCCGAGACGCAGGCGGCCGCATCTCTACGTCTCAGCAAATCATCTACCTTTAGGTGCGACGGTCTAGCGTTGTTAGCTGATACCTCGGGTGTGTGAGGGAATGGCTCGGTAGCATTTTTACTTGTTGCGACGTTAAACATCAGAGAAACGTGAATGGGCTGACACACGGTCGTATGATTGAGTTACTTTTATGTGATACTGCCTATTGGACATGGGGACTGTACTTCTTAGCAAGACCTGGGTGAGAGTATCGATTCAATCAGTTCAATTGTCAGAATAAGGATCGACTTACTAAACTGCTGCATGTTTCTTCTTCAGATTGGTGAGCGCTGTAATAGCCAAGAGGCTCTTTGTTAGTTACCAATAGAACAGAGTCTATGGTAACCCAAGAAATGGTTTATCTAAATGGGGGGTATTTTAATGGATTTGCTTTGGAAATGTTTGTCCCTCTGACAATCCGTGTGACTAAAGATATCCTTGCTGTTGACAGGGAAGGACATTGTCCACTACCCGCTCGCTTCATCTTCACCCCTCTCTCTCTCTCTCTCGCTCGCTCGCTCGCTCTCTCTCTCGCTCTCTTTCTCTCTCTCTCTCTCTCTCTCTCAATAACACCACGCCTCATCTTTTATACTTTATTTCACTTTAGTTTAACTCATTCATTGCCTGGATACACTTGATTAAGACCATTCAATGTTTTCTCTTGTTCATCGACACGACACGTCACATGCTTTCTCTTGTCATACAAAGCCGACTGAAAACCTCTTTGAACTAATTTGTGTGACTGTACCATTTAGTTAGTTGTGTTCAGGGGCTTAATTGCCTTTTTGTCTTTGGGCGGAAACTTTCTCAGAAGGTTTAAATTGATAATAAATTAAATTATGTTTTTTTCTTGTGTGCCCATTAAGGCCATGAAGTATTAATTGAAAGCGACTCGTAGTTGTTATGTTCTATTGCCAACCACAAATTTTCTACTTCATTTTGTTTTTCAAAATGGAGGTTGCAGGAATTCTGCATTATCTATCCATTGGCCTTGATGATGTGAGGCTTCCCATGTTCCAATAGCAACAAAAGTAACATACAAACCAGATTATTGATTGGGGGAAGCATCAAACACTCACAAATACTGTCCAGTTGAAGCGATTGAATTGGGAAAAGAAAATGACTTGAAGGTGCATCTAAGAGCACCTACGTGTGAGAAGTTGTGAAAAGATGTAAATCATTCTGTGTCTGTCTGTCTGTCTGTCGTGTGTGTGTGTGTGTGTGTGTGTGTGTGTGTGTGTGTGTGTGTGTGTGTGTGTGTGTGTGTGTGTGTGTGTG
>JAVQJS010087509.1:0-17920 GCA_036024795.1 Galaxias rostratus | reverse complement strand
CCCCCCCCCCCCCCCCCCCCGCAGACCAAGACCAATCCCCTGCTGCGGACTTTCATTGCATCGTTTTCAAAACTCTGTTATTATTTTTCTGAGGCTCTGGGGGATCCTATTTCCTGCTCATATCTGTGTCTCCAGGGAACATACTGGATGAGACATGGCCACTACAAGCATCCCTGAACGATTCATGCTCACAAAAGCCTTTTTATGATGGCCTCATCCATCCCCTGAATCGACATGACTGTTATCATTTCTTGAATAGCTCCAAGTGAATCTTTTCTGACTTACTTTTTTTTTTCTTTTTTTTTTAACTAATATGAAACTGCTTCTCTAAAAGCCTGCTCCTTTCAAGGAATCTCACACACAGCAAACAGTTTGGATGTAACTCAATCATAAAGGTTCTTTCAGTTCGTGTTGAATTTCCACTCGTTCTTTTTCTAAAATTATCCTCCCTATTTTCATTTCTTGCTCCTTCAAAGGACTTTTCAAATAATGAGTAAATTATATGTGTGAAATGGCTTGGCACTGTGCGGTTGTGGCTAAGGCAGACTTCGTTATATTCGGCGTGTCTGCAGGCCAGCACTCTGGCCCAACCAACTGCCTTTTGGATCAGCCCCAATTTTGGGGGCATTCATTTTACCCTTGAATTTCATTCTGCCCCCCTATGGTGTGGCTGTTGGATCTCTGTTTTGTCTGGCACATGGAGCAGACATGACATATTGGGTTATTATTTGTACAAACAATGGGCTGATTGTTTGTTTGCTGTGAGTGGCTCCCAGCTGAGGCAGAACTAGACTATCTGGCTCATGGAACAGGGAGAGATCAGTTGGGAGCACCCACCTGAAGGAAGCAGGTGGAGGCCAGATGAGGTGAAGCGGATGCCAACACTCGACTCTCTGGAGCCGGTAGCTCCTGGACCTCACCTGACAGACCAGCATATGGAAAATGGAAATAAAGATGAAGGTTTTGAAGTGAGTGCTGCATTGCAGGGGGTCAGATAGGATGCTTTCTTTTCACCAATTGTGTTCACAATGGGACATGGAACATATTCAAATACAATTGTACAACAAGGCATTCATTTTCGGATAGGGTTAGGGGAACATTTGTAATTTTAGAAAAAAAAATCTCCACTTTACATTATGTAATTGAAGTCATCCCCAAAGTTAATGAAAATTAAGATTTTCTTTGGCCCAAAGAAGTTATGTTGGCACAATTGTGAGAAGGACACATAAACAGGCACCTTGACAGAGGTACTTTCCTAGCAGCAAAAGCAACCTCATGGTTGTTTAAAGATGAGAGATGCTAAATTCCCAGGGATGAATCGTCAATAAAGCCTGTTACGTAACAACCCCGTGCACATGGCAGAAGCTGCTCACTGTGTGAACTCTACACTCGAACTAATGGTTTCCACGGTATCAATAACACTGAAATCAAACTTCTGGGACGCAAGGCTTTGCTATGTGACTTCTCCTTCTGTTTAATCACATCGTCCTAGATTTCCCCAATTGCTCAACCCGATTGTTGTTTTAATTCCTTCACGCAGCGATGAATGGTGTTCATTGTGTGTGGCGATCACGTAAATCTCGCCCGCGCCTAAAAAATGAGACAACTCATTGTGAAAATATGTTTTCATGAGAGCTGTTTGATCACGATCCTCAAGCTGGCATGCTTACACATATGACACACTAAAAAAACACCTATCATGCCTCTGTGTACACGACGTTTGCTCCGCTCCCTTTTATCTCTTGGTATTTCCCTACGGAGTTTGTTTATGTTGTGCAGGATGTCAAGGGTATTTGGCAGCGCTCTCAGAATAGCAATGACAGACAGGTTCGGTATCTGAGCAGAGGCAAGGTTTATTGTGGTTCTCAGATTATCAGTTGATGTATTTGCATGCAAATGTTTACCAAATAAACATCATTTAACTGTTACAAGAAATGTAATCTACATTGAATTTATATAGGTCGATATTTTTATGTGAATTGCCTGGGTTTTGAAATGCAGTACATTAAAATTGCATGAGGCACCCTGAGAAGTACAAACCCATGAATGTGTTCGACATAACGTTATGGTTATTTCTAATCATAAACTATATGGCCATTTCAAATCATATTTCAAGATGTTTATGAGCTTATTAGCTTCCAGATTACACTTTCAATGTCACTGTATAGCAGCAATTATATTGCCACTCCTGTCAGTAGTGCTGCTAAATCTTCCCAGGCTCTCGCAGCTGCACATCAGGCAGATGGGATCATAACAGGTCTACTGGCGGGTGCTAATCTGCCAAAGTAGCTTGAGATATTCAGTGGGAAAATTCACATTGTAAGACCTACTATGCTGGGATTGCAAACGCTGTTTACTAGTGTCGTGTGGAGTTGAAAGCCCATTAAGAGGAACCGCATGCACACAACACACACACACACAACACACACACACACACACCCACACACACACACACACACACACACACACACAACACACACACACACAACACACACACACACACACGCAGTGGTCATAGTGCGAATGCCTGTGGCCCGTTGGAGTGTGTGGTTGGCCTTTTTTTAAGGGGCTCTACAGTTACATTCTGGGACCCCCGCAAACATGACTTGGCAGTTGCCGCCGCGGTGTAGTGCTGACAGTGCAAATCCCGATGGAACAGTGTGGAGTGCGGTCTCTACTGGTCCAGTCCACCAAGGCGTTTAAATAGGTAGACTTTCCCCTCTCCTAGCTCGTCACTGTGGTCAGAGAAGGGTTTATATCGGTGAGACGAAAATATATACAGATACTTTTTAAGCACACATTTTAAAACAAAAACGTTGTTGTAGGGACGGTCTGAACTAGGTTTGGTGTTTTGGACACTGGTTAAGTCCTGTCCGGATGTAGGTAACGGCCCTCCTGGTCCAATATGAAATCAAGTTAATTCAACCGGGATCCTGCAGGGATGCACCCCAGCTTCTTCTCTGTTTTCCCTCTGGTGCAGGCCTAACGAAGGACTCAGGCTGGTTAACTCGCCAAATAGCCTCCTGCTAAGTGTGCACATCTTCAGCGTAGCTACAGGACGTCTTTGGCACAGGAAGTGATGGGTACAGGGCGCCAAGCAGTCGTCACGGAGACGGTGAACGGGGAGGCTCAGTTCTGTGGAATCCCACGGAACAACCAAGAACTTTGGTATCCCCATATTTCATGAGTCCCTTTGTGGATGGAGTGAGATGAAGTAATTAGAGGCTTTAGCCGGGGATAGCTAGCTATCTGCTCAGCCTCACATGAAGGCAGAGGAAGATGTAATTAGACGCTAGCCAGGAACACTAAAGGGTGAGGTGGCAAACACTCACCAGGACACTGGATACTTTGTTATTATCGCTTTGCAGTTATCATTTGATACGACATCCTGTTTTGACTTTGATGTACGATGATGGCACTGCTCTGCATTAAGCCTTAGATCTGGCCTGGGCATTACACATCTATGGCCCCTGGTAATTAATCATAAAGGTGGTATGTTTTTGTGGTGTATGTACAAGTGTGTGTGTGCATGTGGGTGTGTGCGTGCGTGTGTGTGTTTGTGTAAGTGTCGGCATGTGAGCAGGTATTAATGGCTCTTTAACTGTGTGCTGGTAAGTTTGACCAGAGTACATAACCAGCCAAATATTACAGCAAACCATCCCGCCTCAACCACTTATCTGAGTGGGGCCAGAATTAATTTATTTGATTAATTTAATTAATTTTTAATAGATTTGAATGTTACCGCTATCTAAAAAAGTGTGGTCGTAATCCTGGATTGTTCCACCTCCCTCCTTCCCTACAGACCAAGTAATTTAATGTCTGTGAAATTAAATGAGAAAAAATAAGAAATAAAAATGTCTGTCTGGATCATTAAGCTATCCCATTAAAAAAGTGTACTTAAGGGCGTTATTACTGAGAGCAAAAATGGCAATCGGTTTATTCGTAAGTAGCCGAGATTTTTTTGTTCCTGACTCAACCAGTTTGTATACAGAAATAACACAAGTCCAAAGTAGTATAGTTAAGTTATCAGAATGAATTTAATAAAACAAATATATTCACATTATCTATACATGTAACTTAAAAATATATAAACATTTACATTACATTGTATATAACAATATATTGTGTGCACATTTACAGTTTTGGAAATGAACCATGCAGCACCACAGCTTCCTAACACACTGGTGTTGACAGAATTCAATAGCTCAGTTTAGTGCCATCTCCAGTATAGTATTTACAAGACAGTAATTTACTGTAATAACCAAGACTTCAAGTTCCATAAAAAGAGAAACAAACAACTTTGCCATGTGATGACATCAATAAATCATCCTGAGACCTTTCCTATGAAAAGTCACTGCCTGACTTTTAACTCCCCATCCATTTTGAGGGAATCCGATCAGTCCATCTAACACTGCCGCATCCCTCAGGGCATATCGCTTGCCCCGAGAATCATGTCTTTCCTTCCGCGGGCGGTTTGTGTCAGCATCTTTGGAAGGAAGGAAGGAAGGAAGACTCAGGATGGTGGTATCTGTGTCTTTGTTTGTGTCAGCATCTTTGGTTTAGTGAGTGTCAGTGTGAAACTCAGATTCTGGGGAGCTGCCTGTTTGTGTGTGTTAGCATCTCTGGCAGGTGTGTGAGTTCCGGAGTAGTATAGCTATGTCAGAGTTTCCAACAGACTGGTCATTTCTGAGGCCGTGGGTTACTGTCTAAGTGTGTGTGTGTGTGTGTGTGTGTGTCAGCGTTTCTGGCAGGTGTGAAGGTTCCGGGCGGCGGTTCTGCTGACGACGGTCTCCCGTTCCACTTTCTCCGGTCGGCAGGCTAGCCCGTCTCCGCAGTCGCAGCGTTGGAAGAGCTCCAGGCCGTGAGAGCCTTTCCTCTTGTGGCGCGTGCACACCAGGCCCTCTGTCAGCACGGGCTTACAGATGCGAGACCAGAAGTGACGGGCACAGCACAGGTCTGCCAAACAGTCGGATGACCTCAGACAAGTATCCCCTTCGCCACCTAGAGGAGACGTGTGGAGAGAGCGGACTGAGTACGTGTAGGAAAGTTCCACGAGGTTTCAGCCATCCTCTCAAAACACCATTTCGCTCAGTAGCTTGAAGTTGGTTTTGACCTTTGACTTTGTTAGAAGCCTTGAGATTGAAGGCTAAACACATGAGCCTTAGTCAGACATGCAGTGCGTGGAGTGTACACCTACCTTTGACACTATGTGGTTGGTGTCCCTGGGCGTGGCTTTTTCTGGAATGTAGATCCATGGTGTTGTTGTGTCTTTGCCAGATGTCGGCTGTTACAGCATCCATTCCTTCTATATCACTCACCTGACAGACACCTTGAAAGGAACAACCAAACATTTAAACTTAGAACCACACAAGACGCAACTGGATAATTCCACTATCTTATTGTTATTCTGTGGTATAAATTTACTTTTTTATAAAACTGCGTTAAAAACAAAAAAACTTTTATGGAGTCGTGTATATATAAGAGTCTATATATGTTACAGAGCAAACCAGCGAAATAAGATTGATGGGAAAGGTTTCCAAGCATAAATTGTGATGAGGGCTCACCATTGATACAACGGTTTCCGGCACAACACATCGAGTCTCTCGCGCAACGTTTTCGGTTCTTTCGGCAGGGTAGGCAGACACCTCGAGAGTCGTTGCAGAATTCATCAGCACCACACTCATCATCATCTAGACAAACATTAGGCTGAAATGATAACAAAAAAAAGATTGGGGTTGAAAAGCAGAGTAAGTAAAGCGTAACGATCGTCAAAAGAATGCAATGGCTTAATGCCTCACCAAACTATTTACGCACTGTCATTGGAGACTTTCAATTACCTGCACGTTTTCCACCGGTAATTTCTGTCCGATGCTACTCATTGTGGATGTACGTGGACTGGGGCTAACCGCATAGTCAAGTTTGACACCTCCAATACCACCAGACAAATGTTTTATGTTATTAGAGTTTGTCAAAACAGTCCCGCCATAGGCGTCCCCTAGGTATCCAAATACAGTGAGATACAAAGCCATAAAGCGACGCACTGACAGTTGCAACATCATTTTTTTCCGTTAAAATATTGTCCTGGATCTTTTCCCTCGGGTTGATCTTGAATGGCAAACTCCAGGCTTCGTCTTGGGTAATAGGGATGGAAAAGCTCCAGAGACTTAGTGAAACGATGCTAGAAGGTCTCCTAGCTCCCAGCTCGCGGGGAAGTTCTCTTTATACATGTAGACTTGTTTGTATTCCCGCCCCTTGCAGTGCACAACAAAGGCGGAGGGATGGAATTTCAAAGGCGCCTAATCTCTAGAGCTCATATACGGAAATGGGCATCCATCCATCCAAGCAAGGGCTTTGTTTCCCAATACTTTAGTGTAGTGATGAGGATCACAAGTCGGCTATTTGGACTGCGATCATGAAATGAACTTCTTGTTCTCTGTAATCATGATACAGTCATGTCATGCCCATCATGTTCTCTGGCAGGGTTACAGTTTTTTAACTTCAAAAGTATTACTCCATCAGAGACAGCTTTAATAATTGATCAATAAAAGGTAAACTATTTTGTTAGTGTTGGTGTATTCATACTTGGCATTTGTACATTACAAACAGTAAATTATGTGAAGGACTTTGAGGATAGGATCCAAAATAAATATTACAAAAATGAATTTTCCATAACATTCTTATCATTACGCACTCGTGATTTGTGAGTGACTATGCACCATAGCCATAGACGGTCCTGAAACTCCGCTCAACTAAAACCTATGAATGAATCGGTTTTTCAAGGATGTATTGTATACTTATGATAACTTACTGTGATTATACACTGGCTATAAACATTTGCTATTTACAATTTAGAAAACACAGAATAGGCTACTTGGTTATGCGTTGTGCACTGACATTCAGTTACTTTGACATTCAAGTAGCTTGACTGCCCTTTGGCTTTGTATGAAGGCAGTGATTTAAGTTACTTTCCGTCGATTAACTACTGCATTTGATCCCTCTGATTGCAAAGGGGGCAATTATCCTCCAAAGTGTGCTTGATTACACCAGCGGCGGACATCAGTGTGGGATATGCAGACCGTCAAGGGGTGTGAAAAGTTTACCGAATTAATGGACTTCCGTGGAGAGGCCTTTCAGGGTTGACTGGCACTTCGAGATAAAAGACAACTGAGATCCCGTGCTGGTTAGCATTTACTCTCTCCTCAGGAAGGACTTGTAACTCTGACGCAACTCTGTAACCTTTATTAGCCTAACAACTTTAATAAAAACATAAAAATTATAACCATTTTTTGCAATTAGATTTTTTTATTTTGTATTTATATAAACTTGTATTGAACGACACGCTATTGGGTCAAGAACAAATTACAAAATAAGGACGTATAAGATATGACAGACAGGTGCTACGGATGCGCATCCATGGAAGTGGTTTCTTTTAGCTTATTTAAGGACATCTTGGCACTTCAACGTCATCTGGTGGCCGCGGCTGTTGAAGTGACGGGTGTTGGACACGCAGTAGACACTGGACAACGCTGAGACACCACTATCACTTAGTGCGTGAATTGCCTTATGTCTTTTGAAGTGAAGCTTTTATCTATACGTTACCGACTAAGTTAGTGCTAGAAAGGTGTGCTCCTTTGATGCACTTTGATCTTCTTTGATCTCTCTGAGGTGTCACCCTGTTGTCACGTGGAAATCCTAAACCTTAATTTCCCTGGCCCCCGTAGACCAGCTGTGAGAATTATATTTCCACATGATCTACAACGTAACAATTTGAATATGGTGCTATTTTGTTTCAGCAGTTAATCGACATATAGTCAACTTTAATGTGAACTCAAGTGTGCCATCCTACCATGACCAGTGATTCTTGGTTGGTGATGGCAATGATTAACCGAACCATCGACTCCATCTAGTGGTTCCAAATGTTGGTCATCAGAGAGAAATGAAACTATGAATAACCATGCAGATATAATGCATTATATATCTATTCACTTGATGCATCGTTGAGAAGAGAGCTGTCATTTTAGTTAATATAGAAAGGGTGTACTAGAGCAGGTAAGGCATCTCACAGCACACTAATGGCCTGGTCCCAGTATTTGTTATGTGCTAACACAGTCTTCTTAGTTAACGTTATGAAGTAAAGTAATCTACAGTAAGGAACCGTGTTGGTTGAACGTATATAAATAGCTAGTCCAAGATTCCAGTGAAAAATAGGATCACCTTTAAAATTGTCAGATATACATATAATCTTTAAATCTGTCTGTGACAGACAAAACTCGAGACACAAAAACACTTAAAAGTATTGTAACAAAAGTATTGTGTCTTTACTGTATGGTTTACGCTCTGCAGAAGGACTTGTAACAAAGTGTAAAAAAGATGACGTCACACTGCAACTGTTAGATTGATGACCCAGCTGAAAAGAGAGCAAAGATACAATTGGCATTAACATCAACTGATGAATACCACATGAAAGTGGTCTAACGTTATCTGTCTTCAGACATAGCTGGCTTAGTTTATATAGAGTGGTAACAGTCCATGAACATTCAAACATTGGATTTGTGTTTATTTTTTGTTGCACAGAAAATAATCTTTCCATAACAAATCATAATGGTAGTGACCTCAGAAAATATTAATATTCTCGACAATGCTTGGATTTCTCGAGAGACTTTTGTTGATTGGGATTCATAATTGCCTAAAAATAAGATTTAGAAATGACAAAAATCAGTCGTCAAGAAGACATTTTGAGGTGTTTATTTGCACCATGCAGCATTGGAAAAGTAAGGTGAGGTTAATTTAAGATGCCATTGATTTAAGGCACTTGCATGTTCTACTGATTTTTGGATTAGTGGGTTTGAATGGGATTTATGAGAAGTGACAAAGGGGAAATTATTGGGGTACTCACAAAACATAACTGCTTTGGTCATTCACCGCCTGTGTGTGTGTCATGACAAGATGGTATTGATGAAGGGATGAGAGAAACACTATGTGGTACCGGTTTGAGAAACTAGCAAGTCACAGTAAAAAGATGCTATCAACGATCACATTCTGTTGGTGAATCTACAATGGCAGTACCTTTTTATGTATAACACAATGCAGAGCAGTCAAATGTTAAAAGTATTCTGTCACTTAACTCGACAAATGTTCACAACACTTTCTATTTCATAATACGTAAACCAATTGCAGCACAAAAAGTAATCAAGCATTAAAATATCAATAAACTAAAACAAAACATTGCCCCCATCCTTGAATTAGAGCACCAAAGTCGTCAAAACTCAATTTGTCGGGCTGAGCAGGTGATTGGCCGATTAAAAATAACAACCTTTATATCAATTGGTGCACATTTGAATGACTTGAACAAAAACGAAAACGATTGGATGATGGATGTGTTGCTGTTTCAAGCAACGAATAGAAGTGATGCTGTGTTGATGTTTTTGAACACTGATGCACTGATTTGAATCACATGGTTTCCAGGCTTGACCTCTTTGCTGATGCTTGAAAGTTGGTTATAACTTTGCATTTTAAGTGGAAGTTAGTGCCTTCTACTGCATAACTGACACATTGCCTACAAGAAATAAGTGTTGAATGTATGTGTGTTTAATGACTAATGATTGTAAGCAGGGCACTTAGGAGATTTAGAAGCACAAAACACTGCTTGTGCTCTGTTACAATAAGTAGCTATGTATACAGGGTACTAGGTATGTGTTTAGAGCTGTATGGGTGTGTCGGAGCGATAATGTACCTAAACTATCAGTTATGTACAGCACACATACCCCTATACATGGCCCAAAAATAAAATCAAGATTTTCAGTAACATTCAGGTTTGTCTTGAGCACTTGATAGCAGTTTAAATTGCCAACATATTGTTTCCATCACCTTAAACGGCTCTCTAGCCAGCCATTGCAGGTCAAATGGCTACAGTAACAGGAGTCTCAAAGAGGAAACCACGTTTTTTTAAGGGGAGGCCTCCTGGAAGTAGCCAGCTAGCGTTGCACACTTTTCCAACCTTTGAAGAGCGACAAAGGCGCGTGGCAGCAAAATAAGAATTCTACTTCGCCGCTTTTTAATTCAAAACGGTTCATTATATCTTTAATACTCTCATGTAGCCTATATGTATTATACATAACCATCACACATTCACCCATATGCTTAACCTTATCTTGATAGTGAATAAACATGTTCTGGCTCCGGAGCCTGTTTCTCTGTTGTCTGTGTGTGTGCATCTCCTCAGCCTTTGCTTTGCCAGCGGCTGTGTGAAACAGAACAGTGAAGAAATGCTACAGACATATTAAATGCTAGCCCCAGAGCCAGTGTAGCGAAAGGCATTTCGGTGACCCAGAGGGCTTGCCATCCCGTTCTGTTGCTTTTTCCTGTGTCCGCTTCCATTTCCTCTTCGTTTGACCTGATGCAGTCTCTATTACGCAGCTCTGTCCTGACCAATGGAAACCTCAGGCCAATAAAAGTAGAGTTTTTGGTATCGGGTGTTTAGAAATCTGTGTCCCAGCCAGAGTTGTCGTCTGGAGGCGGGTCCTCGTTGTCCTCTGGAAAGCTGTCAAAGTTGCTTGTATCGGTTGCTGATGTCACCTGATTGACAGACAGATGACAACAACATGAGATCACGTTGCAGTGGATGAAAAGAGAGTGCCTTTCGGCATTGAGTGACAGCATAAAAAGGAATGTGAGGCCTTGCAGACATGGACGTCGTGTGCTTACATTGGGGATGATAGGAGGTGTCAGTGTGCCCTTCTTTAGCCCCTCCCAGTTGAATCCCTCGAACCACCTGATGAAAGACCACGTCAACAGAGAATCAGCTCACAGTTTTACCACTAGGGGGAAGAAAACATTCAAACCAGACCTAAACCTAATCCGTTCAGAGCATACGGTACAACGCACTGATTGCAAAACCTACTTGTGCTTTTGGATGTCTTTAACACCATTTTTCAAGTTTCCCAGCCTTTCAGAAGGATTGTCCCTATAATGGCAATGATAGGTCAGATTGTGCACACCGATGCAAATCGAGCAGCAGTATCACAGACAAACATAGGGTTTGAGCACGGCTTACCTGCATAGTTTTTTGATTAAGTTGGCAGCGTTCTTGGTAATCTTCTTTGGGAATTCTATCATGTCGATGCCCCTCAGGATGATGTTGTAGGTCTTCATGGGGTCAGGGCCAGAAAATGGAGGGCTAGTGTTGTAGTTTAGGTGGGGTAAGAAGACAACACGAGACTCTGACTTAGAGATAAAACGCGTTCGTACAACCTTCATTACTTCAGTATTGGAGCACGATACAGACAGCAAGGGTGATGGGAATGACAATGACTCTTAAGTCCTTCTCTCAGTCTTATCCTAGAATCCCACACCCTCAGCATGGCCCTAACGTCCTATCGTGCATGTCTCCAGGGTCTCTTCCACTCCCTCTCTTCCTCCTGCTCTCTTTACCCAGAGGTAAGAGACATCTACCAGAGCACCCACACGTCTGTGTTATTTATTGCGCAGTGTCTAGATACCGTTCCTATGTCATTTAAATCACCTTCTGGCACACTGCAAGTACAAGACACACACACAGACACTTAATTATTCGTTAATGCACTTACAAGGCAATAAATCAATCCCTTACTCTAGCGAACAGCGAGGGTGAAGAGTTACGGGAATAACAGTTAGGATGCAGTATAACAGGGGCTAGTTAGAGATGGATTAGTGCCTAAGATACCGCGCAATCCATTTCCCGTTTGAACCGTGTTAAAAAAGGAAGGAAGTCTGTGCTCCTTACCTGCCAGTGAGGAGCTCAAACATGAGGATGCCAAGCGACCAGTAGTCGGCGGAGATGTCATGGCCTTTGTTCAGGATGATCTCCGGCGCTACGTACTCCGGCGTCCCACAGAAGGTCCACGTTTTCTTCCCGAAGCCAATCTTCTTGGCGAATCCAAAGTCCACCTGGAGCGGGAAACGACGGTAATCGTAACTCTGTGGTGGCGCTTTGTCCGCTCTGCCTGTCTCTGTCTGATTGCCATGTTTACTAACCATCATGTGAAGAGTCATTGGGTATCAAAAAACAACTATGGAAATAAAATGAATTATTATCATGTATTAAGCTGTGTATGTGTTAATAATAATAATAATAAAAATATTTATAAATTATATTTATGAAGCGCTTTTCAAAACACTTAAAAATGCTGTACAAAGTTTAAAAGTTTAAAACAATAAGATGGGGGTAAAAAACAAGCAAACAAATCGCCGGTCATTCTGGTCACAGGCAGTCTATTAGAAATCTGATTTCCAGTCCTGGTTTATAGTTAGTATTGGGATTGTATGTTACAGGGCTGAAACATTGTGAGATGTATTTGGCATGGCTCCGATGGTTCTCACCAGTTTCGCGTAGCCTCTATGGTCCAGTATAAGGTTCTCTGGTTTAAGGTCTCTGTAGATTATACCTTTGGAATGCAAGTAAGCAAAGGCCTCGACCACGCAAGCCGTGTAAAACCTGGTCGTGGAGTCTTCAAACGAACCCCTGGGCCCGGAAAGAGGAGAACATTGGCTTCAAACATGCTAGTGATGTGGATGATTGGCACAGGGGGTTGCGTTAGGAAAAACAGCTTTGCAACACATCATCTTTTGCATTATGTGCTGAATTAAAGATATGGGATGTGTCCTCTCTGACAGTGAGTCTCACCGATCTCGAAGAATGGTCCACAGCTCTCCACCCAAACAAGCTTCCATTAGCATGTAAAGGTACTTGCTGTCTTTGAACGTCCTGTACAGTCTGTGTACAAATAAAATGTCACACCAATTTCAGTGTTTAAAAGCAATGGACTGTGGCTGTATTATTTAGTCTAAACACGTGTGTGTGTGTGTGTGTGTGTGTGTGTGTGTGTGTGTGTGTGTGTGTGTGTGTCTGTGTGTGTGTTTGTGTCTGTGTGTGTGTGTGTGTGTACCTGACAATGAAGTCGGAGTGGGCCTCCTGCATGATGAGTTTCTCAGAACGGATGTGTTCCTGTTGACGTGTGTCGACAATGTGTTGCTTCTTCAGAATCTTCATGGCAAAAGTCTTCACCTCATCACTCTTCAGCTGCACCTGCACTCAAATGGCGGCAAATTAACAAAATGGCGTCCAGATTTGACCTCATTTTAATACTGTCCAAATATCAGACACTAAATCTGCCAAACACATCTTAATTCAATTTGTGTCTCACTTCAAAGAACAGAATATGAGATTCGATGGGTAAAAGAAAATGTCAAAGTGAGATCAAAGGTTCCTTACCAGCTCAACTCGCCCAAAGCCTCCAACGCCCAGCGTGTCTATGATGTTGAAGTCTGCCAAATTAAGGTTGAAGAAGAAAGCGTTCTCCACTTCGTACCTGTAGCAAAGGGGAAAGGGGCGGGGCTTTGACATGACTGGGATTAACTATCATCCATTCTGTCACAACCCATTTTCAGTGCTCGTCTGAGGTTGGCTGGCTGCTTGGTCAGTCTCCAGCAACACCACCAGGTTGTTTGGATTTCTGTCATTGTTTCTCATCAGGGATCAAATGTGATTATTAAGACTCCGGCTGGTGACAAGCCGCATCGTAGTGTCCGAGTCCCGCCTTCCGTTCTGTGCTTTGCGTGTACATGTAACATCGGACCGTCCAAGTCACCTGAGCTGGGCTGTACCCTTGGATCAAGACACATTGCTGCTGCATCGTATCCGCTTTTCCCTGGGCAGAACTGCTTTCCATAAGGTCCCTTATCCTCGGATAGCCAGTGTCCTGGCTGCTTATTGGTTAATCCAAGGGGTGCTCATCAGCTCAGCTATGGGATCTGGTGGTTTAGGAGAGATCAGGACCATGAGCCCTGAGATCCTGGGTGTACATCCACACAGGCTGGCCTGCTCTTCTCCAGCCACTGGGGTCCCACACACTTCCTGTTCACTTCCTGTTAACTCGTGTGTTCCCTGACGAAGAAACCATCTAATGGTATTTTCTCTTGACTTACAGTAAGACTCAAAGTAAAAGACCATTTCCCCATCAACATCATCTAATGGCTTGGAGACGTTTTGAGATTCATCATTGATTCAAATAGAATTGTCAGGAAAAAAGCTAGCATTGCTTAGCTCTTAGCTCTTTCTTGTTTGCATGTATATTAGCATGCATATGTGCCTTCAACGGCATAGTATACATCTCTCTCTCTATTACTTGGCTAGAACCAACCACAGGCCAAACTCCAAATCCCAGAGTACCATCAGCCTATAAAAGAAGCCACGTAGATATACTATTGATTGACTGCCTGGTCTTAAAATTCCCCCTGTGAGACTGAGTATGGCGTGATTTTGAATTCTCATAAAAAAATGTTATGTCAATGTTGGCCAGTAGATGGCGAGCAAGCACCATTTTTAAGACCCAAACTTTACAGCACTGACACACTGGATTTTCTCATTGAAGACAGATACAGCGAATGGACGGTATGGCAAAATGGACAACTGAACGTAACTCTTTGCCATTCCCCACTGCATGGAAACGATAAATGCCCCTTAATTACATTGTTTGCAATGTTTGTAACATTGAATATTATCAATTTAGCTGACTCATTTGGAACATGCTCTTGTTGCTCGCCTATGTCAAAAGTTGTTTCCCCCTGAGTGGGCTTCCGGTGTTAGTTTCTCTCTCTAAGGGAGACTTTGCAAAGTGCTTTCACATGAATGGCTACAACCAAGCATAAATGCTTCCGTGGAACATTTTAAAAGGCAAAATGTCTGGCTTCATCTTTGTTTATTCCCTCCACGGACCAAATGGGTGCTTTTCTTAAGCCTAAGGTGCAACAGTGCTGCAATCAGAGTGGCAGTTTGTGATAAAATCTCACCATCTGAGGACCAATCACATTCCACCAAGGACCGTTGTTACATGTGGAAAATTCTCACCGTTGCTGCAATAGTGTTTGCGCAGTGTATGAAGGAGCTACAATAACGACGGTATTATAACCATCCGGTTGTGTTTGTTTGTTTATTCTGCAGGACAGTGTTCCTGGGCATCCAGTCTGTCTATGTAGAATAACTAGGAACCAGCTGTCTAGCATGCCTGGGTTATCACGTCTCCTGGTTGCTTCCGGCACACAAGGGCAGAAGGCAGGGAGTGTCTCCCCCTAAGCAGGCCGGTGTGGTTTACCCCACCATTACTGAGAGGTCGCTTGTTGTATTGTTGGATTTATGTACCAATAATGTCGGGTTTCAAAGTAATGTCTGTTTAATTACTCGAGGGATGTCTCAGCGGAAAAATCTCATTAAGTATATTTTGGCATTCCTTCAGTGAGGTAGAGAGTGCTCACTGCAGAGCGACGCTCGCAGACGATCAAAGACAATAAGCTAATAAATAATGGCAAAAAGACGGTTTTAGAGCAAAAGGCCGCTCTCCCTGAGCGAAACACGTTCTTCTGTAGTTGAAATGCTGGCACATGGCCCTCAGCCCACTGTGACCAATTAGAGGCTGCTTGCTCTCCCTAGCTCTCTGACTTGGGCTTTCTGCCCGGTGACAGCCAAGAGAGGACAATCACGCTATGCTGGTTAAGCAACAACAAGGGAAGACAACCTACAGCAATGATGATGAAAATGGTGTATCAGTCAGGGTGAATAGCAGCTGGCTTTGATGTGATGTGCTGAGAGGAGCCACTAGGGTTCAAATGCACATCGGATCTTTGGAGAACAGGGGGGGCTAATGTACCTAGGCTCTGTTCAGAACAGGGGGGGCTAATGTACTTAGGCTCTGTTCAGAACAGGGGGGGCTAATGTACCTAGGCTCTGTCTAGAACAGGTGGGGGGGGTAATGTACTCAGGCTCTGTCCAGAACAGGGGGGTCTAATGTACCTAGGCTCTGTCCAGAACAGGGGGGGGCTAGTGTTTCTGAAATGGACAGGCTTTGTGACGGTCCGGGCAGACAGGGAGAAATCGGACCCGTGGGGCCTCAGCTACTTCACGCCCAGCTGAAAGGTCCACTCGCCCCGGTGCTCTTTGGCTCTACTTTGCACTTGTCACCTTTTTGTTTTCAGTACATCCCCTTCTTCCATTGTGGGTATGTGTGTGTGTGTGTGTGCGCCCCACACTGATGGCT
Organism: Galaxias rostratus; assembly: GCA_036024795.1. Classification (NCBI taxonomy): domain Eukaryota; kingdom Metazoa; phylum Chordata; class Actinopteri; order Galaxiiformes; family Galaxiidae; genus Galaxias; species Galaxias rostratus. The sequence goes on along the minus strand of JAVQJS010087509.1, from coordinate 1,853 downwards.
GCACCCCTCTGTGTCCTCAGTGTGTAGACTGACAGCCTGTTCCCTCCGCCCTCTCTCCTCACTGACTCTGGCCAACCATGGTGACAAGCTGTCCTTGTTGTATCCCTGTCCTGGTGGCTTTGCAGCGGGAGAGCCTCCCTCTTGTTGTTTCGTACCCCAGCTCTGGTTTCCCCCATCACCTTGTCTCACACCCGGCGGGCTGGCGGCTCCGCTCCGACCCGACCGACTGCAACCTCGGTGGCCTGCACCTCTGTGCCAAGGTGCCCTGTTCCTGCCACGTCGGTGGGTGTTGTTCTCCCGTTCCCATGGTTACGGTAAATAGAATACATATTCTGCTGTCCCCTTCCAGGAATAGTACGGTCCTCCACGTACGGTGGAGTTGTGACCTTTTACTTCCTGGTGCGACCGTGACCGGTGCTGTTGCCTTGTCATCAAACAGAGTTAGCTGTCTGCTGCAGAAACGTTTGAACGTCAGCCGCACACGGGGGTACGTGGTTATGTTCTGGTTATATTGTTTAACAGGGAATCTGGCAAACATATTACCCGAGGTTCATTACACAAATAGGGGATGAATAATTTAAGTTATTGTGTGATGGGGTGAATAGATCAATACAGCTAAAGAAAATTCTAAACTGTTACTAATAATATAATACATGATCTTCATAAAGCGCTTTTCCAAACACTCCCAGACGCTGCTACTCCCGATTGGAACCGATACATCTGCATGGGATGAGAAATACAGCAGGATATGTGGCTGCAGGGAAGCATTGAAATGGTGTGTCTTACTTGGCCTTGGCATCAGCGTCCTCATGGCCCTTATTAGACTCATCATCCAACCCTCCAATCAGGTGCTTGAATGAACTTCAACAAAGAAGAAGAAACCACTATGAACTTTTGTGGTGAAGAAACAATTACGGAAACATTTTGGCAAACATGTAGAATGACAATAGTTGACAGCTAGTTTCTCTTCAATACTTTTACTTGTAAAACACATACAATATTGTTGCAGCAAAAAATAATCCTGACAATTGATAAAAAAATAATGAAAAGGATATGTGAATTGGATATTCAAGAAACCTTTTCAATATTGATAGCAAAGAATATGATAGAAGTGTTTAAAAGTGAATATATAAAAAATGTATCACAGACTATTTTGGGGAAAAGTACTGTAAAGTGGGCCTAGACAGGTGGACAGCTGTAGACCACTGGAATAAGCAGCCATAGTGTCACATATGGTGATACAAAGCAGCTTGTTTAGAAGCAATAGCTTAAATAGAAGGAGAATAATGTTTTTTCCAATGTTATTCAGAAGCGTACTAATATTGAATATGAATTTGTGAAGGAATTTTAAATCCGTTACACATAATATAGTGAGACTCAATTAAATCATTTATCCGGATAACATCCTCAATCACAACAAAACATGTATAACCTCATTTAATTCTGAAACAAAAAACAAAAAATTGCTTAAAACACAACACCTCTTACCATAACCTCTTTTGTTAACAGTGGTGGTTTTAACAAACCATACCCAGATTATTTCAATCGCATACATTTTGTCTAAAGGACACCATTATGTATCGGCTTGAACATAAGCCTTGTTTTTTTCTCGCTTGCACTAAAAAAAAAAAGAGAGAAGAATTGCAAAAAGGAGCCATTTGATTTGCAATGTTTACAGCTTAAGGATCAGTTGGTCGGCCTCCGTGCCAAGTCTAAATCCTCCATTAAATATCCTTGTGTTTGGACGCACAGCATCAATACTTGTGCCATTTCGTAATACATTATTTATCTCTTAGTCGGGGGGGGGGGGGGGGGGGGGGGGGGGGGGGGGGGGGGGGGGGGGGGGGGGGGGG
>JAVQJS010087479.1:0-13100 GCA_036024795.1 Galaxias rostratus | reverse complement strand
ATATATTTATCTTGTTCTTCTCCGTTTTGTTTTGTTTTGTCCTACTTCATTTTGTAAAGCGTCTTTGTGCATTAGGAAAAGCGCTATATAAATGTCATGAATTATTATTATTATTATTTTCAAATAATATGTTTCTACTAAAATATTGGTAGTGCAATTAGCTCTTACGCACTTACACATCTTATCACTGTTGTTTGGTTATGTTTTGTCCACTTATAAAAGTTTATCATAATTTTTCAGGTCTTATTTTCATGTGCGTCTGTATGTACGTGTGTTTGTGTTGAATGCAAGTTTTCATTCTGGGATTAACACCAGCACCGAGCAGAGGGGAAGGAATACAATCACTTTTAGCATCTGCATATTAGCACTGCCGTTTCTGGAGAGCCGTTTCCTAAAGCGCCTGACGAGCTGCACTTACACAGTGTTTCTGGGTCACTTCCCCTTCAGCGCGAGGGCCTCCGACAGCTCTCTCTCTGTCAAAGCCGTTCAGAGCCCTGCTGCAGTTAACCTGCTCATTCGACCGCTCTCTGGGCCTACGAATCAGTTGCCTAAATTCCTGCTTTGCATCTCTCAGGAAAGCATCGCGTTTTGCACTGAACTGTACGTCATCATTCCATATGAAATAGGACATAACAAGCTGCTCGGGAAAAGTATATGATTATAAAAAAAGGAATTTCTAAGTTTGTTTTAGCCAATGGCAAAGGCGGATTGTTCGTTCTGCCTTTTACGCTGCTTTACATTCTTCACGCAGTATGAAGACAACAGACAGGATACCCAAAGGACATAATACGAATGTGATGTAAGCATATTGAATATGAAAAGATGCAATTGATATTGATTTGCCATGGCAAAACTGTGTCTTGATGTTTCACTGCTTTTAAAAACCAAGGTGCATGTTGATATGATGGTGCTTGCATGTTACAATAGTAAAGGAATACGGACATCGTTTTATCATTATTATATCATTTATTTGGGTTTCTTTGTATTTTACAGTCATTTGAATTTAGAGCAAATTTTATAACTGTCTCTAATTAAATTAAAACTTTTACCTAAAACTGACAGTAGGACCAGTATAAGGATATCCTCTGAAATGGGTCAATATCCATACTACAAAATGGAACCTAATGTATCTACCTTTCACTCTTATGTTAAAGATCTAAAGACTACCCATCAATCAGGACTATTCTGAATGACAGATAACTCCTGTGTTTGCTTGCCTTGATTTTAGTCTGATCATAGCTTCATGGCCATGGTGTATAGGTTGAGGATCTTGCGTAAATGTTTCATGTAAAAGTTATTGTTCCTGTTTTTCAGTTTCATGTGACCCGAGATGAGTAGAAACTAGTAGATTAAGTTCCTTGGGTCTTTAAATCAAGCTAATTGAAAACCAGTGGACATTGCCTGTCTCTTAAGTCAAGTATACTCTCCAAAAACCAAAAACTACTAAAAGGAAGTTAACAAAGTTATTATGGCTATTTGTTAAATGGTTATTTTGATCAATTGTTAATATGTGCAAAAAGCAAATACTTTTGTCATAGGCAATCCATCAAAGAAAAATATCTACATTCTCAATAATCCAATTGACCACTTATCAATTGTTTAGTCACATCACCAAGAGTTTATGATTATCCTTAAATTGTGTTTTGTCACAACATGCCCAAATACATTTAGTTTTTCTTCAAATTGTGAATTAAACATCATTTTCTGTGAGTTTACCTCTACCAAAAACAATGACAAATATGAAGCAGAAAAGAATACCTAATGTTTTCCACTTGTCCTGTGTCTCTCAAAGTTTGATAGTATGTGCATATTTTCATGGTTGTATGCTTAGGACACGTTACGCTGAAAAAACAGTCATAAATCATAAGACATTTGAATGTTGGACATTATAAACATTGTTATATGCATTTATATCATCTAAATGTGCAGACGGGTTAGTATTTTCGTGTCTGGGTGAATGTCTAACGAGTATTTGGTACTTGTTTTTGTGGTTGCATGTGTTTCTGCGTGTGTTTGAATCAAAGCGTAGCTTCTCTCAAAGTATGAGGAGGGTGAGGAAGAGGAGGGCGTGATGGGCAGGTGGGTTTACAGTTGCCAGACTTCCTGACTCTCCTGGTGTTAAACACTTGCAAACGCAGCGCTCCTCCTTCGTATCTAAGTACTCTGCTCTCAAACCGCACGGGTCAGATGACCCCCCCACCCTCCCACCCCGCACCCCTTAAGCTTGTATGTAGTCTGCCCAGGGCCAGGCAGCAGTCCTGAGACCTGTCAGTTGGAGACAGAGGAAAATCTATTAAAATCTCAACGTAATCAGAAGGAGGCAACGCAAAGACACCATATGCTCTCTGTTGACATCCAGAGAGAACTGTTAGGTTGCTCCATACATGTCATTGACTTGCAGCCCACAGTACTTTATGAAGGAGGTTTTCCCATGCAGCAACAGAACTTTAAAGTTTGGGGCAGTTATTCTGGGTGTTCAAGAGCTTGCGGCTTTCCAAACCTGTCAGCACATCTCTCCGATCTAACAATGTATACCCAATAGATCATATGGTTTTGGTTCACTCTTGAAATGCACTGTTTCTTAGAAGCATTGTTTGAAATCATTGATCCTGAATTGCGAGTTGGAATGTGGTTACGCTGAAGGACTGTGGCATGAGCCTTTCTGAAGCCACAGGCAGGCAACAGCTTTTACTCATTCCTTATCTGAAACCAATGATCACAATATGGCCCACTTCTCCCCGGCATTTTACTTGGAGTGGCAGAATCCAGCACAAAAAAGTGCTGTGACTGAAGCATGCGTATGTGTGTGTCTGTGTGCCTATGAATGCATCTGTACTTGTATCTGAATGTGTATCTGAATGTGTATGTGTGTATGTGTCTGAAGTACAGTGAAATATTGACATGTGCTGCCAATGTCATCCCATCATGACGAGACATGTCTCTAACTTGAACAGCAAACTTTAAACTGAGTATTACATTTCTTGCAGTGAGCCTTTAGTCCATTTCTGAATGTTAAATAACCTTAATAAAATGTAATTCTTCTCTGTTTACACTTGTGCATTCAGTGCTCCCACACTCTTTGTGTGCATTCAGGTAAGGGACATGTTTCTGAAAATAACTTTTATTTAATTTAATTTTTACAGCCTTGAATGCATCTTATATAGAAACCCCTCGTGTATACAAAATCAAAGAAGCACTTGTTGCTATGGCAATACATTTTAATATAATTCCCTTCGATGTTGCCAAAATACCCAATGAGAACGCAGAAACATACTGGCTAAGGACCATACACTGACCCTAACTGGTGTGCTCTGGTCTGTTAAGGAAGGCTTTGTACAAATGAGTCAATGACACTGCACTTTACAACATAAACAACACCCCATTCATTACCACTGGGAACCTGATAGTCATTGGGGTGATCCTTACCCTCCCAGCAGGCTTTCAGAGGGGTTATTGATCCAATAATTTAGTCGACTTTAATGGTGGGGAATGGCACGGTGCCTCTGTTAATTGATTGGGGGCTAAGGGATCCAGTGACCCTTTCTGACGAGAATGTCCTTCATGAATGGATGCGAATTAAAGGCACGGGAATAGGTCAAGGGGAAAGCCCTAACATGAGTACCCAGAAATAATAATTCCACAGCGACTACCTGAAAAAAATAGAAATACATGACTGTGGTCGACTGGATTGCAGTCGAGGTTTACATTGAAAAGATTTGATTGAATAACTTTTCTTGTTTAAAAACGTGCCATTACTTGTGGATTGCATGGGCTAAACAACAACAAAAAATATTCATTGCATTCATAATCTCCAAGGGAATGGGGGCAATCACTTTTGATATTGTCCTGTTTTTATGACATGTTGCTGTGTATGACAACAAAGGGTCACTCTATTCTGGCCTCTGACACGAGATACCCTGAACTTTTAATAATCCCTGAGTGTTGACTTCAAAAAGACGCTGTCAGCTATAGGTTTCTCTGATAAAAAAACGGCCACATCTGTTTAGCGAGGCACATTTGGCCATTGCATAGCTAGGGGGCAATGATGAATTGCTCTGAGATGCCAACAGAGGGGGAGAAGTCAGAAAATCGTTACACTAAGGATATACCAGGGCCCCAATGCCCAAGTGACAAGACCCCATCCAGCACATCAAACTGCTCCACATCATTGTACATACTTTGGACTAAAGACACACATAAATCAATAATACAAGTTGAGGGAAACGGATACTTGAGCCTAATGGACAAAAGGAATGGTTGATGACAGGCACAGAAGCCGAAATTCATATTGATACAGACAGCAGAGGCCAGCGGGCTCCAAGGGGGCGAGGGGAGGTCACGGGTTGCTTTGACAGCCTATCCCTTCCTAATGGAAGTCTATCGACTGAATTGTGAGGCTACTGTGACTACAGCATGCCACCAGGAGGCATGGAGTCTGTGTGTGTGTGTTTCTGTGTGTATATTTGTGTGTGTGCGTGTGTGTGTGTTTCTGTGTATGTGTTTGTGTGTGTGGGTGATTGTGTGTCTGTGTGTGTATGTGCGTGTGTGCGTATGTGTGTGTGTTTGTGTGTGTGTGTGTGAGTGTGTGTGTTTGTGTGTGTGTGTGTGTGTGTTGTATATTTCTCTGTTGAGCTTTTCCCTTAAACACATTGTATGCAGACAGTTATCAGCTATTTCACAGCAGGCAGTGTGACACCTTTTACTTTAGAAAATGACAAGTTTTGGGAAGTGCTGACATTGCTTATGTCCCTATACAGATTCCTTGTTTGTTTTTTTAGACCAATGTGAATGGGCTGCGTTGGTCCAAACAGTGGGACCCAGTCTTGACACGGCTTCATCTTCAAATTAGTCAAACAAATAAAATTCATTTTTACACAATCTTACACACTATCAAATGGCAGACACAAGCCGTGTTGTATAAAAAAATCACTGACGATCCAATCGTTGACAGCTGTCGCGTTTCCCTTTTGATTTAGGCTGCTCTCCCAGGCGATTGGCCACAGGACGGTAACCCGACCCCCCGTCTCTTACCACAGAGACTTCATCACGGCCCCCCGGAGCCATTTTGTTTTCCCTCGGTTCGAGCCGCCCGCGTGCTCCTGGAACGAGAGCCTCCACGAGGGGCGCACATCTGTGCACCCCCGTGGCTCAGCTGGGGGCGACGGCCTCCCATCGCATGCGCACTCCCTGAGTCGTGGGAATTTGATGTCGGGAAAACACGTCACCGGACGAGCACTGGGGGGGAACACGGAGTGTCGGAGCCACAGTTCGTGGAAAGGAAACGCCTTCTAAAGGAAGGGCTCGTTCAGCCAGGGTGATGGCCCTGTGGCACTTTTTCAGCAGTTCACCCGTCAACAGGAAAACCTTCACCTGTCGAGGCAATCTCACGGCTCACACAATCATCATTTTCAAAATGATGTATTCGTTTTCTGTACTGAGCTAATGGACCGGCTTGCCATTCCACTTGTGCTCAGAGGCTGGTACTGCATTTTAGCCAGGACTAACCACTTTGCCACTAAATGGTACCAGCACTATGAACCCTTGCTGGAATCCAGAGTGAAGTCAATTTGTAACATTCCAGCTATTTGAATCACTTGTCTGAAAATAGTATCCAATGGCTCCAACAAGTACAAAGACACAAGTGGCACCACAGAACAATGGGCAATTTAGTATTCTAAGCACGGGACCATGAAAATAAGTTTTTCAGCTATTTGCCGTTGGAATACATTAAGTTCCCTCTTGAGTGCTCTAATCCAAATTTGAATATTGTTTGAAACTTACGAAATACAAATATCAATACATAGCTGTGGAACACGTTACTTTCTGTGTTATAGATACCCAATCGTTTTCTGAAGAGTCAAAATGCATGAAAAACTATTCACCACCTCTCTTCCTTCATTCAAAATCTTTTTGAATAATGCAAAACGAAATCAAAAGCAAAAATCTATAATCCTTATTTGTTTTTAATTATATTTTATAATAGACTCGTGTTCAACGCTCAGAGACTTTCTCAGGCACACATCTAGGAGAGATCCTGACTCAACACACAAATGCCTTCTTCACACTACAGTGCATCTGTAGCAAGAGGAGCTGGCGAGACAGCAGCCTAAGGTTGGGTTCTCATCGTCAAAATCCACCCCGCTCAGAAACACTTCGACCACGATAATTCCTTCTGTCATCCGCCATTCCCGCTGATCTGACCGCTGACATTAGTCACTGGTGAGGATAACAGGCAAGCAGCATAAGTCAGGGTTCAAAATCATGTGACATTTTCCACATATTTTTGTGTCACTGATGGATGCGCTTAGAGAGACTGTATCTTAAACATGAATAGTGTGTATGTGTTGGAACTCCATCAGAGATTTCCAAGTGTTTTTCTGGAGAGTTGAACTATTACACCTGAAACGACCAATTCCACCCTGATCGCTTTGAAAGCAATGAAACGAGGCACGAGTTTTTGAAATGTTTGAATTGACACTTTTCCAGTTTGTACACTTGTGCTGTTCTTTATTCTAAGTTTAAGAGACAATGTAAGATTCATAGAGATCACCCATTGGGCCTGGCTGCAGGCATTTTAGAAATGTAAAGAGACATATTTACTTTAACAGTAGATATATGTGCCTGCCTATATATAGGCAGTAGCCAGAGGTGGCCTTAACATTGGTCTGTACTCTCTGTAAAGCCAGGAGGAAGCACAAGTGAGCCATACAGAAGAGCCACATAAACAAGCCATACAGAAGTACACGTCTGTGTCTCGTGACTCAAACATGCATTACGTTCAATGTGTTAGACTGACACTGGTGGACTGTTTATCGCCCCGGGAACCGTGCATGACACTGTGATCGTTGTCGTCCTGTCAGGTTGTAACTTTAATAAACGACGTGCGTTTACTTTTTTCCTTGTTGGTCTCGTCTTTGCACGGCGCTGTCTTTTAAAGTCCCAGGGTGGCGCAACGATCTGGTAGAGGGAGAAATCTCGTCCGTGTCTTTTCATGGGAGGAGATCAAGGCCTTCCTTTGGGACACCGGCAACGTCCTATTTCATTGAGTCACTCAGTCCGTTCATTTTTCTAGACATGTGTCAGGTTAAGTAAGAGAACCTTCCTTTGTTCCTGAAGTAAGCAACGCCCTAGAAATATCTGTTAACTTGTTTTTAAGCTCCCTGGGTGTTCGAAAGGGAAAGCAGGCGGACCAGAGGGATGCTCTTCCATAGTGCATTATTCAGCATTGTAATTCCAGAGGCCTACAAAAAAGAACTCGAGGTTTGCAGGTTTTTTTTATCTGTGATGTGAAGAGTTTGTCATGAAAGGTTGATTCAAAGAATAACCGTAGCTACACAACTTGCATTGTCCTTTAAAGAGTTTACAACCCCCTACACACACACACACACACACACACATGCACACACACACTAACTATTTAGCACAAACTTTGTGGAACGGAGAGGAGGAGCTTCAGTTCAAGATCAACTTTTTTAGGGCACAATGTAAAGATAAAGGTGATGGAGGGCTTTCAAAGAATAAAAATCATTAAACAAAAATCTCCATGGTAAATTTCAACATTACATATATAATATATATAATAATTAATGTATTTGCAGTATATTATATATTCATGATGCACTCATATAGTACAGATTGACATTTTGAATGAGAGTGGAGATTCAATGGGAGCTAACTTGCTGGTGAATACATTCAAATGTTGAGCTCACGGGCTATCAAGTTAGGATTTATGATATAATATACCCGGTAGGCAAGTACAAAATTCTTGATTTAAATATATGTTCATTATCCCAAACAATTAGCTGTCCCTGTGTTTTCTTATAATGCTGTGCTCTTTAATATCTGGGGCAAGAGTTATGTCAGTGAGCAACTTCTGCTCGTTACACAAGCACAAAAATAAAAACACTGCCACAATAAGCACTGTATATATCCATATATTCCATTCACTGAGATCCCATCAGACTGCAATATACTTTAACTGTCTCTTCTTTGGGGATGTTCCTTTTCCCCCAAATGCTTTGGAATTTGTGGAAAGTGGCTGAACAGATTGTTATGTCACCATTTGAGGGCTGTGATATAGTCCTATTCCTTCTGCATTTTGCATGACTGCAGGGCCCTCCACTCTCGCCTGTCTGCTCCTCTCACGTCACCCAGCTTTAAGTGGAGCAGTTCTAGGCTGCGGGTTTGGCCTCTACGCCGCCAGAAATGGGTCCGTGCCAGATAGCATAGCGCGATTTCACTCAGCAGAAATATCGGGAAGACAGCATCGTTGCAAGATAATAAAACGTCCGGTGCCTCATTAGATGCTCACACTTGGAAATTAGAAACCAGCTAGTCAATGTTTGACTCTCGTCTCTGGGCTTCCGTTGAAGATTCGCAGACAAGGTTTCATCAGCTTAGCACGGTCATTCTAAGGTAAAAAAATAAAATAAAATATCACAACGGTACACGTTTAGTGTCCAGACGCATTGTAATCATAACGCAGTTTACGTTGTCCGTTGGCAGCGTGGCCGAAACAACAGGTGAGATCTGGATTGTCACACGCGGACGTTCCATGGTGTTAAAGTAACTGTTATTTAATTTTTTTTTCATACATCCGAGTCAACACATTTGTGCATTCTATAAAGAGATTAACCCTAACCCAACAACTTGGACCAATTGTTTACCATACAGTCCGTAAAAAAACAGCTCACGCATACACAAAGAGCCACCTCTGTGCTTAATTCGGTAACAACTCGTCAATTCAAAGGAAATAAATATGCCTAGCTGGTAAAAAAGTCAATTTGATGCAAAAACACAGCGGAAAACTCGGCCATGGCAACGGACTAACAGTGGAGTTCCTTTGCCACTCCCACACTGTTCTCAAAGTGCACTGCAACTCAAAATTCATCTCCTGGAGACATATTAGCAGTATAATTGTCTTTTGTATGTGATGATGGATCACCACGCTGGTGATCAAAGCGGGACTTGTGAACGGCTACCATTACCAGCCAACCCCCTCTTCCCTCTGGTGGCGGTGTTGTGGCTCTGGTCTTCCTCATTCCTATCTGGGTTTGATTTTGGCCTTTGGAGCCACAGGATACAACTTTCAGGGCATTAGCATTCTCAGCGGTCCCTCAGCAATATTTCAGATCACGTTAGTTTAACGTGACAGACTGCTTAATCTACAGTACATGGGGTCTGAAAAGAAATACCTCTTCCTAACTACAAACATATTATGTAAGAATATACCATGAGGCCCTGTAGAATTTGTGTTCTCAACATTACAATGTTACATTTTTGGGGAATCGACTTTTTCATAGTTAACATTGTATACATAATATACTGTTCAATATAAATGAATTGCCCAAACAGCAGACAGAGTGAATGGTTTGCCAAAATTGGTTGGAATACCCAACTAAATGCATGCGCTATAACAGTTTATGGAACGTGTGCAAATCATGTTTGATCAATTTTACTTGATTGTTGGGCTTATATTATTATTATAAAAAAAATTTTTACCTGCCCTAAAAATATAATAATACATAATTTGTGCTTTTTGTTGAAGCAAACTGTTGAATTATGGTAACTGACCAACAGCCCTGTTATTTGGAGCGTCTCCTAGAGCAGCAAAACCCTTTCTCCCAGAACACTGCCTGCAGTAACAATTAGTCGTAATTGCAGTATATGGGAGAAGGCCTGGGAGACCAAGTTTATCCTCGGACTTTGACACTAATGACTTAAGGACCCATTTCACTTGTCGTTAGCAATGAAGACAGCATCTGTATTTAGAAAGCAGATCTATCTTACTATATCTGTAAGCACCATATCTAGAAACACATGAGTATGAACCCCATGGCATAGCCACACAATTATTAATAAAAGAATGCACTGTATACTGAGATGCATTGTGGTTACTTTGTTGAGCTTGTTACTTGTTTTGAGTGTTGCCAGTAGCGACTTTCTGTGGGTTTTCAAACTGTAGGTCTTTTTACTGTTATAAAGCCATGCTCGATGTAAAAATCTGCAAAAAGAGCCTCTAGCAGAGGAAAAACATTTAGAGGCAAAACGAGAGACGTTTCCTCATACATTTTAGCTTTTAGATTTTGTTTGAGAAGGATCTGACCATATATTTACTTATATTGAATGCAAAAATGACGCAAATTTGCCAGCCAAATTCCATATATATAAAAAAACAGATGCAATGTGAAGAAGACCGTACATGTTTTGTTCATAACCATTCAAGAGGACATCTGCAAAATGTATTATGATACTTACTCATGAGTCATTTAGATATACTTACAGAGATAAAAACATTGTGATAACATGTTTTTGGTAAGGAGAGCTTATAGCACGTTTTTTTCGCTGCCTCCTCTCACCCCACATGAAATGCATTAGCTATGAGCAGACCTAGGCCCCCATTAGCACCAGTGTTTGATCTCAAGGGCACAAATTGATTCAAGGTGAAGAAATTGTTTCTTGATTATGATTGATGAGGGCATTGTTATTAGCGCTTTCTAACTGAGGAGGCACTCAGTATACCTGAAATTGTTCTTTAGCTAGTTGAGAAACAATATCACTCATACAACAGAATTATTATGGCTACTTTACCATTTAGTTTTACATTAACTTTATTACACCCAATTAAGTGCAATATTATTTTTGGATCAATCTTGGATGTGAAATACAAGCAACAGCTTGACTAGTTCAGTTTCAATGCATTTTTGAAATGCTTTGAAATGCTTCTTTTTCTTTTTTTTTAGTAGCCCATGGAGGCATTGGCTTCCAGATCGGCTTCAACAGCCTCAGTTGTGCAAGGGAGATAGGACAGAGGCCGTGCAACCGTATGACTCACCGGCTAGAACAACTCTCTAAATAAAGAATAAAAGCAATCTGCTCTCGTTTCACTTACTGCACCTTTCCTTCCCTTCCCGTTGCCAGGGGGATGACCAAATGCATTTGATATGCAAGCATGCGCTTCGCTGCCCTTAAGCAGGGAACAGAATCGTGTTCCACTTTAAAAACGTTAATTTTACATTTTTAATGACGGTGGCCGATGGCTTAAGTGAGTGAGTAGCACTTACAAGAGGAGCTGCAACGTTCTCGAAAAACCTTTTCCCAATGCGGCCGATTCCTTCTCCCGGGTTAAATAATTTGTTCAATGGCATTAGGAATGGAACTCTGACTTTTCCCAGTTCGGAGCATCTCCTGTTCAAACCACGTGAATCCATAAATTTCTGTAGGCACCGGTATGTTCGTTTGAAAACTGGTTTGAATGCCTCAGTCATTGTTTTGTTCATATAAAGTGTGGTATTTCTTGCATTAAACGGTGAAGGTTGTTGCTGCATCTGTATCTTCTGAGAAACTATAATTCCATGGCTGATCTAGCTGATGTCTGTAACATTTCTTAATATTTACAGCTGAGCAGTGTGAAATCAGACAAGACACAGGATTTCTGTCTTAAATAAATGTTCGGAGGCTGTTTATATCAATTGATCTCAGATTGCAGAAATTGGCAAACGTACAACATAGTTGGAAAGTGTTAGGATTAATAAATTAAATCTGTTGTAGAAATATTCATGGTAAAGAGCATTGCCTCTTTCTTTAGCTGGTGTGGGGGTAAACAGAAACCTACGTCATTGTCTTACATACACATAAAAGCTAAGCTTTTCTCAAAGTCATTTGGTTTTTGTTCATCGCTGTCATATCTGTAAGTGCGGCTCCACTTGAAAAATATCAAATGGACAAGAAAACCCCGAGCCCCGGTCTCGTCTGGGTCAGTACCCACCAGGGATTACGGAGCCAAAGGAGACCCGGGAAGCCTGCATTGATTTGGCCTGACACTAGCAGCCACGTTTAGCCTCGCCTCAGCTGGCTCGCAGGGGGCTTCCAGGAGTTAGCTGCCGTATCCACCACTATCTCTCCGGAGCACCGAGGAATTACCTCACTCCGTCAAAGCTTTATCATCACATAATTAGCTCGGTGCACCTAGCGGCAGATCCTTCGTGACTGCTTATACGAGCTTAAAGTTCAGAGGAGTACGCTTAGTTAACTCGTGAACTTGGTCATGCCACAGCGAGCATTGGCTCGTTACCATATTTTTGTATTGCAAATTGTCCGGGTCTATCTGTCGTGCTATGCTACTATGACGACTGTACGGTGGCACTGGCTTGGGAAAATGTTGGGAGTTTCACAGGTGGCCCAGGAACAGTGAGTGTGTGTGTGTGTGTGTGTGTGTGTGTGTGTGTCTGTGTTTGTGTGTGTATGTGTGTGTGTGTGTGTGTATGTGTGTGTGTGTGTGTGTTTGTTTGTGTGTGTGTGTGTGTGTGTGTTTGTGTGTGTGTGTTTGTTTGTGTGTGTGTGTGTGCACGCACGTGTGTGTGCATGCGTGTGTGAATGTAACGGCTATTGGGTGAGTCAAGGGCTGACAGTTGACTGGCTTTGAAGGCATCGTGTCGTGCGAGCAAAAAAGGTTCTCCTCTCCCTGTGATTCCTCCCCATCGCTTGCCCTTTAAGTGCTCCTGACTATCCTTTGTGTGTTTACCAGTGGAACCAGTGGTCGCAAGACGAGAGGAACGCAGTGGTTAACGTAAGCATGTGCAAAACCACGTGTTCAACCTGCCCTGGGAACATTTCGATTTGAAATAGATTGCTAGATTCTTATTCTTCCCCATCAAACGAATATCTCTATACATGTCAATAAGGCCGTGGTCATAATTATGTTTTGTCCAAATCGCCAGTTTTATTCCCAGCTGTGTGGCGGGCTTGGTTGGAATACACGGTACTCAGATGCACTCTCATCATCACAGTCTCCTCTACATGTCAAGAAGGGCCATAGGTAAGACGCTCCTGATCGATGGAAGCACTCTGCAATTCATACTCTAATGAGCTGTGGAGGTAGATTTATATGAACATTGGCCAACGACAACACACATGCACCATATTTTTATGTAACACAATCAAAGCATTTGGAGGTATACTTCCCTTTTCCTATATTTAGACCAGTGGTTCTTAACCTTTTTGGAGATACTGAACCCTGCAAGTTTCATAATCGCATTCACCGAACCCCTCGCACCCTTCACCAAACCCTTTGTACAGAAAAAAATCCCACACAGTGTGTG